>PVJN01017721.1:16892-40216 GCA_004026805.1 Lasiurus borealis
TGTGTGTGTGTGTGTGTAAGAGAGAGAGAGAGAGAGAGAGAGAGAGAGAGAGAGAGAGAGAGAGAGAGAGAGATTAGAAGTAAATCCCCATTAAGAAACTGTTGAGGACATCTGCCAAGTTATTCTTCTCCAGAAGGCTTATGTTAAAAAGAAAGGAACAGGGCAGCAGACCTGGAGAGATGACCCCCAACCTGAATCAGGTTCTGTTACGGTCACTCACTGTGTGACCTTGGGCAGGAAACTCCTCCTCTTTGGGCTTCGGTTTCCTTATCTGTGAAGTGGTGAGGTGGGACCAGGGTCCTTAGGGTCAACATTCTAGGACATTCTTTGAATAAATTTCAGTGACTCTGAGGCATGCAAGCTCTGCTCCAAGGGCCCCCCAAGATCTGCTGCTGGAATGGGAGGGGGCAGAGGAAGGATGAAGAAGCAGGATGGGCTCTCATTCATTCATCACATAGTTCTCAAAGCCTGCCGGATGCCAGGTATTTGTTCTAGCCCTGGGGATGGAGGTGAATACTCTGATTCAACCAAAGAAGCCCTTAAATGAAGAGAGGGTTGGGAGGTTTAAAAAAGGCAGCACACAAGTCTCTTACTAACTTTACTTTCCAGTTAGCACCTACTGATACGTGAATGCAGGTATTTTTTTTTAAATTAGATTACTCGTTTTCTCTCTGGCAGGAAGCAGAGCCCTATGGGAAAATGACATTCAGGATAGGGACGTTTTAATGGGAAAACGGGAACTGTGAGTGTTGCCCTGGAGAGTGAGAAGGGCCAGGTAGATTCAGTAGGGACGTGAGGCAGCCTAAGGTTGTGGGTGCCTGGCAGCGGTCAGGAAAGCGGTCAGTTCAGAGATGGAAGAGGGGCCCCATCTTGGTCCTCCCACTCTTGGCAATGGCTCCTCCTGAAGTTATCGGTCAGGTCACAATGCTGTTTTCTATAAACAGGGGGCAGAGGTGGGGAGGGGGTGAACAGAGAAATAATTTATCGCCCTAAAGCAACAGATCCCGGGCACGGGCCCAGTGCTACTGAAAGGGTCCTTTTCATGGTGCGTGGGCAACTCTTTGGGCTTCCTAAGTCATCTAAGAGGCAATTAGAGTGACTTTTAAACACGGACCCTGTCAAGTGATGCAAAAGTCCCATGATTTACAACCCTAAAAAGTTTATCTTGCTCTGGGAAAAAAGACGACCTTGGAACCAAAGCTTCACATTTAGAAGCCAATAAAAACATCTTAAAATAACGCCCCCTCCTCTCTCCTGCTTTAGAATGAGGAATGGAGGATTTAGCAAGAGGCTTGGGGGCGGGGAGGTGGGGGGAGGCTGTGGGCAGGACTATTGCAATCACCAGTGATTGAGCTTCAAGGTCCAAGGACTTTGTTGTGGGCACTGGAACCCTAATGATTTATAATTAACTCCAACAAGAAAAACTAAATGCCATGCACTTTCCTAACAGAGCTACAAAAATAAGCACATTCACAGTGTTTGCAAAATTGGAAACAAATGTCCCAAGGAACATAAGAGCTCCGTGCTGTCCTACCCAGGCTTTGGAGGAAGAAAAATACTGGCACTCAGTCACGACCACAGATGATGAGCCAATATTGTTTGTCATGGGAAATTCATCCAGGCAAAGTCGGATTGCACCACGAGTCCTCAGTGACTCTGAGAAACAACCAGGCTGAAATGCCTCAAATTAAAGTCAGCCCGGGGCTGGGCCTAACATCCTCTCCCCTCCTCCCTGCCAAGCGCTCCCGATTCCCTCTGTCACAGGGACAAGCCGAAAGGGGGAAAATAACCAATGCCCAATGGTACCCTTGTTCCTGAAATGACCCAGACCGATGTGGTTCTCTTTAAAAAGTGGGTACTGCCCAGTTGGCTCAGTGGCAGTTGAACATTGACCTATGAACCAGGAGGTCTCGCTTCGATTCCTGGGCACATGCCCAGATTTTGAGCTTGATTCCCACTGTGGGGCATGCAGGATGCAGCCAATCGATGATTCTCTCTCATCATTGATGTTTCTATTTCTCTCTCCCTTTCCCTTCCTCTCTGAAATCAATAATAATAATAAGAAAGCAGACATAGACAAGGATATTGATAAAAAAAAAGTATTGGGGGGTATGGGTGGTAAAGAGGGGCCTGGTGACCTTAGTTCACTGTTGAAGAATATTGGAGGGAGTGGGTTGCTGATGTCTGGCTGCTGATTTAATAACCTTTAACCCTAGTTTACAAAACAGTCTTTTTTCTTCTTTAGGGTATATGACTCCACGAATAGCCTTAGTTTTTGTGCTGATGTGGAACATGAAAGGTTTGGTTATGGAAGTTCTCTTAGTTATGAGAAATTCTTTCTATGTAGGATCTTTTTGATGGCATTAAACATCGAAGTCATGCAGCAGAAGATTTAGTTCATTATGAGTTAAGGATTCTAAGACAATAATGAACGAAGCCTAACCATAAAACACTATGGATATGTAATCTTTAATATAATCCCCATTTCATGGATGAGGCAATAAAGCCTCAGAAGGTTCAGTAACCTGTTTAGTTTTTGTTAGGGAGAAGCAGAGCTGGGACAGGGACTCACTACTCTTTGATCCCAAAGCCTGCCCTCTGAGTCCTAGGTGGGTCTCTGTGTGTTTTTCCTCTTTAAGTCAGTGTTTTCCAGCTGGTCCATCAGCACTGAGGGGCCGCAGGACAAGTCCAGATGACCTTGCCATCATGTTCCTAATCCTGTGTGTCGGAGAGGTGGAGACAAAACTTTTTCAGCTCTGGCATCTCATCATCCTTCCTCTGATTGTATGAATGAAGTAATGTACCTCTCCTCAGGGAACCGAGTCAGTAATATCAGCTGAGTAAGAAGGGGTGAGTGAACTTTTAAACCAACTTAAGGATAGCGGCACTAAAATGTGAACCTTAGAATCAACTGTGTAGACCTTGTTAGTATATGTAAGCTTGGCACAATGAATATGCAAATTTTCTATATATTTTCATGCTTCTATACTTCTAAGAGACCTGCCGGTGGCCCGTGAGAAAATGCTGGT
This sequence comes from Lasiurus borealis, assembly GCA_004026805.1. Taxonomy (NCBI): domain Eukaryota; kingdom Metazoa; phylum Chordata; class Mammalia; order Chiroptera; family Vespertilionidae; genus Lasiurus; species Lasiurus borealis. Next base: position 19,922 of record PVJN01017721.1, read on the forward strand.
TTAAGCCTTTCTGCAAAAGTCACCTGTGAAACTGACAATTTCCACCGCCTCTGTCCAAAATATGGGATTAATTGAAGAAATCCTCACTCCTTGTTTTTCACTTGAGAGAATTTAATTCTTCCTATGGGAAACTTTTTTAATGTCCTCAAACTATCTGAACTTCAGGAACTTGAACCTCACTTTGCAGCTGCCTTCTCTCCCTAAGGAATATAATCTATCCAAGCTGTTAAATTGTTGTGAACACCAATAGGGGACATTTTTATAGTGCTCAGGATATGAAGCTACAGCATATTAGACTGCTGTGGGTATGTGTGTTAGCTCGCATGTAAAAACTAGTTAAACATTTCAAACCTATTTAGATTTATGCCGGGTTATTTATTACAGGGCTCCTAACTTTCTAGAGGCTGAAGTCTTCCGGTGATATTTATCAAGCTGTTCTCTGTCCTCCTACAAGACTGCTTGTTTGGTTCTTTCTTCTCCTCTCTCTCTCTTCCCTCTCTCTTATTTTTATTGAGCTCAGCCCTTAACAGGGAAGTAAAATGTCAAATGCATCTGAAAAAAATCCGGTGGTAGAGTTTTCAAATGGGAATATAATTTGAAGGCCATGCCGATTTTATTTTTTACTTTTCTCTGCTAACGAGGCTGCATGTTTTCAATCTTAAACATGTGTCGAGTTGTGAGGGATCATGTAAAGAGGCTTCATTCCAGCAGCTTTTGATAGGTGAATGTTCAGTTTTGCAAATCTCACAATAGACACCATCAACAACTCATTTTTTTCGTGCCTCTGCACAAATGGCAGTATGGGAAGATCAGAGAGTTAGAGCTGGCCCGAACTCCGATGTTATCTACCCCAGCAATCTCCAATATCAAATCTTACCCAGAAGTCTGATATGTAAAGCAGACAGCCTCAGCTGCGATGTATGGAGTGGTGAACATGTGAGTCCATGTATGAAGGACTGTGTGTAAAGGGGGATGCATGTGTGAAGGAGTATTTGCATGTAGGTATATGTATAAAGGAGTATGTGTGCATGTATGAAGCAGAATGTGTGCACTGCTGGACACACAAAACTCTTAGGATTATAGTTTGAGAGTTCCAGATCTTGGATCACCCTCTCCGTTTTTAAAGGAAGAACCCAAGTTCAAGAAAGCTGAATGGGTTGTTCAAGGACACGTGTCTCGGAAGAGGCAGAGTAACACTTGAAGTAGATTTGATGTTTCTCAGCTCTCTGTCTTCCTTTCACCTGCTCAATGTATTAGACATTCTTTTATTTCACACTGTCATGCATATTTTAACAAGTAAGTCCACACCTGCCTTCCTGTTAGCTTTTTAGGAAACCACACATACCAGTTTAATTATGTTTTTTCTCATTCTAAGGAAGGACTACAGAGATATTGCTTGCATGCTTACCTGTTTGTTTGATTTTTTCTAGTTTTATTGAGATATAACTGACATATAATTGCCTTTTGCTTTTCTACTACAACACACTATTGTTTAATGGACTACAAAGAAACTACCTATGCTTGCTGCTGAGAAATCCAATGAGACATAGGTGTAAAAATAAAGTTAATGTACATGTAAGGATATGGTTGAATACTTCATAAGGGCTGATTAAGGTGACCATTAAAAGTAAACACATAGCTGTTGAATTAGAAGTGTGAGAAATAACTGAAATATGGGTGTAATGTGAAAATCAAGAATGATTCTGCATCCATTCAGATTCCTTCATAAATGTCTTTAAGATCTTATCACTCTTTAAGAAGACATAGACTAGCAATTGTAGGCATTAATGAGCTTAGTTTATGCAAAAGACAGAAAATGATCATTTTTAATCAAGATCCCTGTTCTTAATAAATGAGAATGTGTGAAAGAACAAATGTAAATTTACATGTCTAAAGTTAAAATGGTTATATAAGTACTATTATTTTAATTATTATTAATTGCTATCAAAAATTGTTCTGTCAGCTACCCATCTCAAACATATGAATAAGATTCTTCTTTACTGTAACTCTACTGTGTGCTCAGATTCACTGATGCAATGTAAAATTTTTAGCCATTTGAATTATAATTGTACTTTTTAAAAACGTTTTTATTGATTTTTAGAGAGAGAGGAAGAGAGAAGGAGAGAGAGATAAAAACATTGAGAGAGAAACATTACCAGCTGCCTCCTGCATGCCCCCTGTTGGGGATTGAGCCCACAACCTGGGCATGAGATCTGACCAGGAATTGAATAGTGACCTCTTGGTTCCTGGGTTGAGGCTCAACCTCTGAGCCACACCAGCAGGGCTGAATTATAATTTTTCTTAAAGTTAATAACAGCACAAATCTAATATATATATACTTCTCTTCTGAATTTCAGTATGTAACATGCTATATTTGTAAAACAAAATATTATCCTCTAATTCCAATTTAGAGCTACTTTTAAGTCACCTGTGATAAATATAAGTCACATAATTTTCCCTCAGGAAATCTCTATGCCGAATAATTCTGCAAATTCTGTTCCAGCAAATATGGTAGTTTCTGCCTCCATGGAACTCACTGTTGAAAATCTCATCTTATATTATCACCATTTGGTTGAACTTTTACATTTCCTTTGTCCTGAGAAAATAGTCATCATCCTATATAATAAAACCCTAAGGTGCAAATCAACTGAACAGTGGAATGACCAGTCGCTATGATGCACACTGACCACCAGAGGGCAGATGCTCAATGCAGAAGCATCTGCCCCCTGAGAGGGAGGCAACTGGCAGCAGCAGTGATCAGGGGGCGGCCCTGCCAGTAGGTGGCACCGGCCACCAGCCAAGCTGGGTGCCAGTGGGGGGCTCTCAGTCGCCCCACCCAGTGGTTGTCCCACAGATGGCTTTGATCACCGGCCAGGCCTAGGGACCCTACCCTATATGTTGGGGACAGTCTCTTAGACTTAAAAATTAAAACCTATCAAGGCTACTCTATCACTGAAAAAACAGGATGATGCAGTGATGACATACATGGACTCTGGCTTGCACATTTTGTGGTCAGTCCTGATCCTGATACTTATTACTCTGTGATAATGCCAATTACTTCTCTCTGCTTCAGTTTTTTCCACCCATAAGATGGGGAAAATGGTACTGCTGCTTCAGAAGGATCATGTTATATGCACTACTTTTTATATCAGGGCAAAAAAATGTAGCTGCCCATACAATAGGAAAATGCCTTTTAACTGTATGGAAAGTATGGTCATTGGTGTATGCAGCGTTCTGGATTGTGAGAGGGATGTCTGATTGCTGATTTAGGCCCGACATCCCCCGAGGAGTCCCGGATTGCGAGAGGGCACAGGCCTGGCTGAGGGTCCCCCCTCTCTCCCTGTGCACAAATTTTGTGCACCAGGCCTCTAGTGTAGATATATGGATGTTTCTGGAATTGTTCTGGGTTCCCCATCCTGCAGATACGTAAGGTGTGGGCAGGCTCAAATCCAGTGGGATTTGATCAGCAAGGTGGAGTGAAGTCGTCAGGGAGTACAGGTGGCGTGGAATTCAGGGAATCAAGTTATTGGCACAAGTAGCACCACAGAGATTTATACTCTCTCCTGTCTGATCCCTTTGGCTGAGTGGTTCCCAGGCTTTTTTCTTTAGACAGAGGGAATGAAGGGGTTCTAGGCTGGAAAAATCCTTCCCAGGAATAAGCCAGGGGCAGAGATGTTAAGATTTCCTGATTGCTTCCAACCCAAGTAACGGACTTGCAGTGGACTGTCCGATGCCAGAGTCAAAGCATTCATTTATAGGAAGGATTGGGTTCCCAAGTTGCCTTTTTTTTTTTTTTTCTGAACAATGAGAAATGAGGCTTCCCAGTTCTTCAGAGCGCGGGTGGTCCAATTACCAGCCCTTTGTTGAAAGTTCTACAGCATGGTGGTAACAGCCACGAAGTCCCAGCCACCATGGGACTTTGAGAACATGTAAATTTCAAAGCCACGCTCCCTCCCTCCCCCACTTCCTCCGTTACCCTTGCAAAATGAGGGCGAAGCTTCATTCCAGCAAAATAAATGGAGTGGGCACAGCCTTGGGTATTTAGTAGGTGCTGGGACGCTGCCTCTTTCATTCTAATATATATCACTTTTTCTTCTATTTTTTTCTCAGGCCTATATTCCATCATTAAGGATTCATCCTCCCTGTGAATCTAAAAAAAAAAAGCATTCTGTTTTTTTTTTTCAAAATGGAGAAATTCTTTAACTGGATTATCACCTTCCTAGGAATTGCTTCATTTCTTTAATTCCAAGATGCATTTCTTCCCACATTTTCACACTTCTGAAATGCTCAATTAGTGTACAGTGTATGTGCTTCGTGTCATGTTTCATTTTCATGATTTGGAAAAGTTGTCATTGATGATTCATTTTAAAGGGATGACATCATAGAATCAGGAGAATACCATTACTTTAGCCAGTTTCTAATTTTATTCAGAATAAAATTGTGTAACCACAAAATCATGGTGGTGGTGATGGAAGAGGAGGAAATGTGAGGAGAGTGGGGGCAGATTCTTAAAATGGGAGAGGAACTATGCTAGAGAAGATTTGGCTGTTTTATTTTTATTTAGGGTTATGCTTTTGATCTCCATTCATTTGCAATTAACTGAGCATTTCCCCCCACAACTGGAGTGGGGAAATTTGGATATATATATATTTTTTACCATTACTATCAGAGCCATTTGTTTATTGCCTACTTGATAAAATCACAAAGAGATTTAAAACACAGCCTTCAAACCTCAAGTTATGCTATTGGGAACCCAGAGTTTTTTGTGACTTCATTGGGGAAAGCCTTCCATTAAATGTTATTTTTTTGTGTGACTGCTTTATCATGATATAATTCACATACTATACCATCCATCCATTTCAAGTATATAACCCAATGGATTTTAGTATATTTACAGAATTGGGCAAACAATGCCACAATCAATTTCAGAACATTGCTGATATGAAACAGAGGGTGTCATTTCCATTTTCTTGGAAAAGGAAAACAACACCCCGCATCATCCACTTTATTCAGATACTTGGAAGTCAGCCTAAAGTCTCAGAATGTGTTACTTCTCCAACTGGATGGCTTCAGAGGCATACAGAATCCAAGGAACCAAGTGGTCAGGATGAGCCAGGGTGACGGGTGTGGAACTACACTGTGACCCTGTCTGTGGCCCACAGGAACTGTCCTGCAGTGCGCGGAAAAGAGATGAGGGTAACCGGATTCCAAACATCAACCTTATGATTTTAGCTCTGCAAAAGCCCGCTGTGCAAAGCCAACAAACACTGCCTCGGCCATCTCAGAGAGGTCTGCCTTGTCTTTGTCTGCTCATCCTTGGGGAATATGGAGGTGAGGGGTGGTTCTCGAGCAAGCGCTCACCCATGTGGTTGGCACAGTCAGTCAGGGGGAAGAGTAGGCGACCACCAGAGGGTTCTGAGCAGAGCTCTGACGTAACCTGCCGTATGTTTCAGACACATCACTGTGATTGCCCCTGGGAGATCATCTGTGGCAGGGACAAAGGTGGAAGCAGCAGACGACTGATAAGAGGAGATGTGGTTTGGACCAAGGCGATTGCTGTGAAAAGTGGTTGAATTATTGATCTATTTCAAAGTTAGAGTCTACAGGACTTGCTTATATACAGGATATGGAATGAGACAGAGCAGTCAGGTATGAATCCAGATTGTGCGGCCTGGGTGAATGGAAGGATGGAAGGATGGACCTGCATTTGTTGAGATGAGGCAGTCTACAGGAAGGGGGAGTTTGGGAGACAAGACCAGGAGCCCAGTTTTGGACGTGCTAAGTTTGATATGCTTATTAGCCATCCAAGGTATTTCTCTAAGGAGAATACATTGTTTTTGAAAATTTGCAAAGACAAGAAATGATATTTTAAAAGATACCCCATTAGGCGACTTGGTTGTTCTAAGGAACCCTGCATTGCCGCCTAAATTGCTCAGTGGATTAAATTTCTGTGGCTAAATTGTTTTTAGTGAAGCCGTCTGGGTCTGGTGCATGAGAGGCGGCTCTGGGTAACTACAGAGCACACTTCTCCTGGGACCCCCTTGTTGAGCAGAAAGCTGAAAGCAGGATCATCCTGGCTTTGCTGTCTTGACTTTCAGGGCCACTGACTCAACTAACTTCTGAGATGCTTGTTTTAACCACCTAAACTCCTAATCTCACAGACTCTGCCTCACTTCCTGGACCTTTGACTCTTCCATCAGCCTCTCTGATTTCAGATATTTACCTGATGTTTCCAGGCTCCAGAGCCTTTAGTTCTTCTTGTGCCCTGATGGTCCCTGCCTATTCATACCCACCTGGTAACCCCCGTGCTCTCATGCATCAGTTCACACTGCATTTCTTGGGCACCTGTTTTGCGCAAAGCATTGTTGGGAGGATGAAGGTGTGACATGGCACTGATGATTTAGGAGGGTTCAGTGTTGGGGTGGAGGGTAAGTATATGTAAGAGCTGGTTATCTGTTGATGTAGAAGGGAATCTGAGGCTCTGGTTTTTGTGGTAATTACCTACTTGGTAATATAAGCATTTTGCAGATTTTTCTCAGAGGCTTTTAAAATATTTTTCAATTTTCTACCTGTGTGTTTTTTCCTGATTATAAAGTAACACTAGTGGCCTGGTGCACGAAATTCATGCAGGGGGATGTCCTCAGTCCAGCCTGCATCCTCTCCAATCTGGGACCTCTGTGGGATTGGGCCTAAACTGGCAGTCAGACAACCCCCTTGCAATCCGGGACTGCTGGCTCCTAACCACTCACCTGCCTGCCTGCTTGATCATCCCTAACCACTCTGCCTGCTGGCCTGCTTGCCCCCAACTGCATCCTCAGCTGGCCTTCTCACCCCCAACTGCCCTCCCCTCCTGGCCTGATCACCCCCAATTGCCTTCCCCTCCTGGCCTGATCACCCCTAACTGCCTCTGCCTTGGCTCCGCCACCATAGCTTTGTCCGGAAGGATGTCTGGAAGGTCTCGTGGTTTAATTAGCATATTACCCTTTTATTAATATAGATAGGATATGACATACTGCCATAACTATCACATATGTACCAGTATTACTCTGTGAGAATACATCATGTGATAGGAAAGCATCTAATACATTACATTGAATATGTTGTAAGTAATAGGAAATATTGAGTTTGTAGCAATAATATACACCCTGTGACTTCCCTTTCTGATTTGGGAATGGTTCCCCAGTTCTTTGAAGATTTCCTGGCCTCTAATGTTTTTTTTTTTTGTGTGTGTGATTTAGTGTAACTTTATTTATTGTTTATTGCACATGATTTGAGGTCTTTAATTTCTAACCACCAAAGGTTCAAAGGACTGTTTTTTCCATAAAGTTTACATTGACATCAGTGAATTCATGTATTTCATGTGTTTTTATTATAAATATTTGAATTATTCACATTATCATAGATCCTGAACTCATAAACATGCACAGGCTGGCACAGGCTGGCAGCAATCCAGGAAGCCACTCTGTAAGCAAACAGATACTCTGCATAAAGAGAAAAGTCATAGGACAACATTTAATGTCCAACCTGAGGCACCTCAGAATGTTATACATATATTGACTTCTTAATTCATATAGTATTGGGAACTCAACTGCTTGGTTGGTGACAGGGTTGACCTGGTTTCAGGAGATTATTCCTGAAATAATTAAGAAAAGAGGGGCTCAATCTTTCTTCTTGGTTGATCGCTCCTTCCCAGCACCTTCATCTCTCTTCTCATCCTCAGCTTCTTGGGCATCTTCTCCTTCACCTCTTCCTCCTTCCCCTTTGCATCCTCAAATTCTTCCTTGGCACTTTCTTCCTCTTCCTCTCCTTTCTCTTCGTCAGTCACTTCCTTCTCCTGCTCCTTTTCTTCAGATTCTCCTTCAGAGTGGGGTTCATCCTTAGCCTCTTCAGCTTTTGCAGCCTCATTGGTCTCCTCCACCTCGATCTGCTCCTCCTGGATGTGGCTGGTGTATTAAGAAGGGACATAGTCTGTCACCACCGCAGGCAGATCGACCAAAGACCTGGGAACTCTGGGAGTAGCCACTGGCTATGCTTCCCACGCTCGTGAAACTGACCTGGGTCTCCTCACCTTCCAAGAGTTTGCTGTAAGCTGCAGTGTCAACGTCCAAAGCCATCTTCACACTGAGGAGCTCCTGGTATTCCTTTAAATATTATGCCATTTCACTCTCTGTGGTTCTCAACTCAGTTTCTGGTTTGTGGGTTGTGTCCTGCACAGCACTAACGGCGGAGTTCTGCTTACCCTCCAGCTCTGGCAGCTGCTTTCCCAGAGCTTCGTTCATGGCCTGGCATGCTTTGATCTCCAGGGTCTTGCCCTTGAGCAGGAGTGACTTTCAGACACCTTGTCCTTGGCAGCGCGCACCCCAGAGGTGTTCTTGGCAGTGCTCTCGGTCAGCACGGTGAAGCAGCTCTTGTACCATTCTTCTGCATGTTCTTGGCAGCCAGCTTCTCATACTGGGTGCTGATGTCCTTGAGCGCCACAGAGAGGATGGACTTGAGAACATGTCCATCTCCAAGGAGATCTGAGCATACTGGATCTGCGCCTGCAGCTCGGCAATCTCCTCCTCATGCACCTTCTTCAGAAAGGCGATTTAGTCCATCAGGCTGTCGATGCGCTTTTCGAGTTCAGCTCCAGCGAGAGCCGCCACCTCTGCACCTTTGTGCACGTCCATCAGTCAGCCCTCTGCATCATCATGGTTTAGCACCTCTTCCTGGTAGCATGCCTGCAGGTTGCTCCCAGTCCCTTCCAAGCTCTGGTGCCTGCTAACTGTCCCCTGCCCTCTCCTCGCCAGGGACGGAGCTCAGTGGGCCAGGACACAGGCACCCCATTTTCATTAAAATGTTTAACCCCAGCCCGTTCCACTGGTGTGCACAGGCGGCCCCGTGGCAGATAGTGATCCCAGAGACACTGGCCATCCTCCCCTGCCTGGGTCCCCGATAGCAACCTGGACCCTGTGGTTGGCGTCAGGCGCTGCCTGCCCTGCCTACCAGGTTACTGATCTCGGCCTGGACCCTGCAGGGGGCATCATGCATTGCCCGTTGGCCTGCCTGGATGTGGATCATGGCCTGGACTCCGCAGGCAGTGTCAGGCACAGCTTGCCCAGCCTGCCCGGTCCCCGGTGGCGGTCTGGACCCCGCAGGTGGTGTCATGCGCTGCCCTCCCAGCCTGCCCTGTTACCGATCATTGCCTGGACCCCACAGGCCGTGTCATGCATGCCCATCCAGCCTGCCCAGATACTGATGGCGGCCTGGACCCTGTAGGTGGTGTCATGCGCTGCCTGCCTGCCTGCCTGGATACCAGTCACTGCCTGAACCCCGAGGGGGGCGTAAGGCACTGCCCATCTGGTCTGTCTGGTCCCGATGGCAGCCTGGACCCTGCAGGCAGCATCAGGCACTGCCCACCTGGCCTGCCTTGTTACTGATCACAACCTGGACTCTATGGGTGGTATCAGGCACAACCCGCCCCTCCTGCATATGCAAATTTACCCACAATCTTTTTTTGGCTTAATTTGCATATCACTCCTGATTGGCTGTGGATATATTGGAAGTATGGTTAATTAGCATTTTTCTTTTATTATTGTAGATATTCATTGTAGCCAACATGGGAAAACATGAAAACATGAAGGAATAAAAACTACTTATAATTTTATTACCCAGAGTGTTACTTTTAATGTTGGAGCATATTTCTTCCCATTCTTAAAAAACAGTTTTATTGTTGGTGTTTTTCCATATCATTAACATTCTGTGGAAGAATTTTTTCTCATAGTTGAATGGAACTGATGTCTCCCCACTTATTTACTGATCCCCTAATATTGAATCTTTTCAGGTTCCTCCTTGCATGGGCTGTGTAGGCGTGGTATTGAGGTTGTTCTAGGACACCTGGGGAAGAGCAGGGGCTCATGAAAATGGTGTGTGTGTGTGTCCATATGAAATGATGCATTTTGGGTGAGGTGGGTACAGCCACTTGGGGCATGAATAGCAGCACTTGATTAATGCCTTTCCCCAAGCTGGCACATGTGTGAGCATAGTGCATACCACTGCTGAAAAGTCAAAGGGGCCTCTGTTTTGTATTATTATTTTTTAAAAAAATATTTTTATTGATTTCAGAGAGGAAGGGAGAAGGAGAGAGATAAAGATCAATGAGAGAAAATCGTTGATTGGCTGCCTCCTGCATGCCCCCTACTAGGGACTGAGCCACTACCTGGGCATGTGCCCCTGACTGGAATTGACCCAGGGCCCTTTAGTGTGCAGGCTGAATCTCTAGCTACTGAGCCAAACAGGCTAGGGCTGTTCTGTATTTTAAAAGCTGCTTATCACAGGTAGACTGAGAAACTTTGAAATCATATGATTTTACATAATGTAACTTTTGATTTTATTATTTTTAAAAATATATTTAAATTGATTTCAGAGAGAGAGAAAGAGAGGGAGAGAAACATCAATGATGAGAGAGAATCCTTGATCAGCTGCCTCCTGCATGATCAGGGATCAAGCCTGCAACTCAGGCATATGCCCTGACCATTAATTGAACCATGATCTCCTGTTTCATAGGTTGATGTTCAACCACTGGGCCACCTCAGTTGGGCATAATGTACCTTTTCAATGCTGAACATTAGTAGTTGTGTTTGTCAGGGTAACCATTGACTCAGGGACCTTCTTTGTCAATATAGAGAATGAACAAAGCAAGATGGAAGAAGGTGGCCGAAGGGCTCCTCTTATAATGTAGGTGAGTGTCCCTACTCTTGTGAGATTCCTCCTGGAGAGAAAAAAAATTGAAAAAAAGAATGAGAAAGGCAGTATACATGGTTTAAGAATATGCAAACCAACAAGGCTTTCCGAGGCTGGTATGTGAAACTTGCCCTTCTCTTTTGGCTCTTCCAGCCACCGAGGAGTGTTTCCATGCCAACTATAACATTCTTGAGGTGCTTTCCTTTTCTTCACATGATGTTGGTTGTGATCCCGTGCTTGTCGTTACTTATAAATTAATTTCTGGCATTGTAGGGAATTCTAGGAAAACCAAGAAAACCACAGTGTGTAGTTAAATTCTTCAGTGTTTTTTTTCCCCCTGTTTGTTTGTTTTTGTTTGTTTCTGGGTTGTAATTTTTTTTCCTGTGGGAAAGACAAAGTAAAAGAAAAAAATGTTTTCAGGAGTGGGTGGGTGGTTTATGGAGTATACTTCTGAGCTCTATGATTCTTTAGTCTTTTTATGGAGGTAAATGTGTTCTCCTGTTTGTGTAAGGCTATTGGATCACCTTTCTTGATAGCAATAGAAAGACATTAATCATGAAGATCTAGGTAGAGGAAAAGAATTGATGGAATATCTTTTTATTTTGACAAGAAGTGCCAGTGCTGGTAATCAATACTTTAAATATACCAAAACCAGGAAGCCAAGTGGAGAGCTGGTGACACCAATCACATGGCCATGGATAAAGGGTGTATCGGGATGATGTGAAGTTGTCAGAGAGACTTAACTCGTTTTCCAGGAAAGGTTCCTCAGGGATTTTGGAGTAAGTAATTGTGAATGCTGTAAAACTAGCATTTCCCCAAGCGAGGGACATAGAATGTGGAAGGGGAGAGTGGACATCTGTCATTTGTGCCTGCCCTGAAGCCATTTCTTCCTGCTGATAGCGACACCCTAATTTCCCTTCAAGGAGCCACCCCTTCCTTCTATTATTGGTCCCTGTGGTTTAGGTGCGTTGAGTCCAGAGATGGGCATATGGCCCAGGATTGTTCAGTCAGCACATTTCATCTTACCTGTCTCAGGAGTGGATGCAGGGGTGACCATGTGACCAACGATAGTCCCGCGATGCCTTTTGGGCCCTTTTTTGCAATAATTGACAGGAATATGCCCATTTTTTTCACTGGGGTAGCTGGAAGGAGAGGATGTAAGTTCTTACTGTTGGTCATTTTTCTTCTTGTGGGAAGAGCTTGCTTGAATGAAGCCAACACACAGAAATGCAGAGCCCATAAATGGAGATGGCGAGTCACCATGACTGTCCAAGACCTTGAGTTCTGCCAGGCTGAAAGCCAGACTATCCTTGGACTTAAATTAATTTTTCTCTTTTAACCAGTTAGTGTCGGGCTTCTCTCACTCGCCACCAGAAGAGTTTGGGCTAATTGAAAAAGACTGATCTGTCTTCACACACATGTGGGGAACCGTGGACATAATGATGTGGGCCTTCTAGGAGGATTTGTGTGCCAGTAGTTTATTTGGGAGGTGGGGAGTGGGGAAGTAAGGCAATGAAGGAAGGCATCTAATAAATGGTACCTTATCAAACCAGCAACTATTGTGAATAACTAGAACTTAACCCCATGGGAGACAGTTTAAAGCACGTGCTGCTGAGTTACCTCAAACAAGCAGCAAGGGAACTGGGATAGCTACTCCCCCAACTCTCATCAGCTATTGGCTGAGCGCTGCTCTTGAGGGGCTGTTACTTTCCTGGTAGAAGAGAGAAAGAAAGAGAGGAGATGGAGAGAGTGAGGAGAGAGAAAGATTACAAATATAAATCAGGCAAAAGGTGCAGATACTGACAACAGGACCCATAGGAGATGGGCTAAACAAAGCAAAGGTTGTTTGTATGATTGCTTCAGGACTTCTTAGAGTCTTTACTATGTTAAATATAGATACTGAGTATCCAAAGTCGGGGTTATGGTATGCTGTGTTTTCCATGTTTATTTTACTATGGAAGATTTTCTTTGTGGATTGTCTTTGGAACTTGAGGTCTACATCATGTGCTTTGAGAAATGTTGTCTCAGAATATCCTAGACTTAAGGCATAACTGAGTTAAGAAAACTTGCAGGACCCAATAGTATCCATGTCAAAACTTTGAAGGACTCTATGAGTAAAGTTGTGAAACTGTTGGCCAATGTTATAGATTGAATGCTAATGTTCCCCCCAAATTCATATGTTGAAATCCTCACCCCCCAATGTGATAGTATAAGGAGGTGGGGCCTTTGGGAGGTCATGACAATGGAATCTTCATGAATGGAATTGCCGCATTTATAAGGAGAGACAGGAGAGAGCTTGCCTCTTTCTCTCTGCCCTCTGCCACAACCAAAAGACAGCCATCTCTGAGCTGGGAAGACAGCTCTCGCCAGACTGCGGCTCTCCCAGTGCCTTGATCTTGGACTTCTCAGCCTCCAGAACTGTGAGAAATAAATTTCTGTTGTTTGTAAACTACCCAGTCTATGGTGTTTTTGTTATAACAGCCCTAAATAAGACAGCCAACAAGTATAATTGTTATATTTTTTAAATTTAGTAAATGACTACTGTAGATGTTTCTGCAGTCTCATCATCAATTGATGATGAAGCAACAGAGGCCCAGGGAGTTTCAGTCACTTGCTTAAAGGCTGTTACTAGTTTTTTGCAGAGTCAAGACTTAAGTCTAAACTCGCTTTTTATTTCCCTCTCTGTGAATCAAGCATTTTAAATCAAACCGAAGGCTATTTGGAACCATATTCTGTCCTGTAATCGCCCAAATGTGCCACTCATCTTCTCCAACCATTTTTTTTTTGGTCTATGAGTATTTGCTTCATCAGGTAGCAGAACACTGAGGTTGTTACTCCGGTCAGTTTTGCAAATAAAGGTCTTGGGCACTGAGTACCATTTTCCTGGGGTTGGCTGACAGGCAGCCTTTATTGTCTCTAGACTTGGGATTCATTCTGGTTTTGTAAAGAAGTCTGTTTTCTCCCACTTGCATTTCTAGATTATGGTCATCAGTGTGCCCAAGCTCACAGAAGAGTTTGTGGCAAATAGTAAATATACACTAAATCTAGAGACTAAAGGATAAATAACTTAAGAGATAAAAAGACTCATCTAAACCTCAAAAAAAAGTTTTTGCTTGTAATATTCTCATACTAAGGATTTGTTGACTGGTAAACACATTTGTCAACATTTGTAACTGGTCATGTGGTTCTGGTGGATGGGGCCAGTTGGGAGTGGGAATCAATTATATTAGAGAGTCTCAGAGTGTGGTTCGAGGTCTGGTCTCCTCTATTATTTATGCGGCAATATGACAGCATTCATACTTCAGTTTCTGGCATAAATTAATAATTTGATATTGAATTAATAATTATTCTATTGAATACAAACCAGACATCACCTCATTGGTGTCTCATTGGAAGCAGCGAATTTCCCCCCAAGCACTTTGGGAAGGTTTTCTGAGGGCGAAGTGAATGGGCTGGGATCATCAGTGGTGAGTGCCTTGATAAAGTGACCCTTGGATCAAAGCGTCTTGGCAATCCTTGGCTTCGTCCTCCTTTGACTGTGGTTTTCTGTGAAGTGGCCAACCAGAAAGAAATGCTGTGGGTCCGCATGAGAAAGGCTGCTCAAACTCAAACAGTATGGAGCAGTTTCCAGAGGTCTGTGTCTCTTGGAGTTGTATATTGTTCTCAGACCTATGTACTATAAGGATAGGTTTTTTTGGGCTGGAGCAGAAAATTTCCAAAGGGTACATAATTTTTTCTTTTTTCTGAAAAGGTAATGATCCTTGGAAGGTATATAATTTTTTTTTCAAACTGAAGATAATTTTCCAAAAAGCATCCATCATAACTCAGAGTTATCTGTCTCTTCAGCCTTTATCTTCCTAAGGGTCATGCTTTTAATCTGTTAAAGAAAAAAATATTCAGTGACACTTGCTAAGGATGATAAGGCAAACTGTATTCAGGACCATCACAGTAGGGAGAGGGACCACCCCAATAGGATTTTTTTTTAAAACATATTTTATTGACTTTACAGAGAGGAAGGGAGAGGGATAGAGTTAGAAACATCGATGTGAGAGAGACATCAATCAGCTGTCTCCTGCACGCCTCCTACTGGGGATGTGCCCGCAACCAAGGTACATGTCCTTGACTGGAATCAAACCTGGGACCTTTCAGTCTGCAGACTGATGCTCTATTTACTGGGCCAAACCAGTTTTGGCATTTTTTTTTACACAATAGGATTTTATAGCGAGTGAGAGATTGGGTTTACACCCAATAGGCAGGGCACCTGCCTACGTTGAAGACTTTATAGCCAAGGAACAGGTGGGGGGGCAGTGGATGGAAAATTACTAAGAGGATCCATTAGGGATAAGGTAGTTCTAGCTCAACTGACCTAGCGAGATTCTTAGTGAAGATAGGTCCCAGCTCACCAGGTGTCCCTTTAGGGTGGTGGAGGTAAAGAACCTGATCAGAAATTGAGGGTGAACAGACAGTGCACTCTGACTTAGCACAGTGTTTGCTAAAACTAGATTTTACAAGGACGTGCACAGATGGGCCCAGCACAGTGGTCTGCAAATCGCAGATCATGAGCCACATTTGGCTCTTTGGCCCCTTGAGTGTGGCTCTTCCATAAAATATCACATGCAGGCATGCACGGCAGTGTGATTGAGAAGTACCCTCATTAAGTTAATAGCAATGTACCTACTTATACAGTTTAAGTGTAAAATATTTGACTCTCAAAAGAAATTTCAATTGTTGTGTTGTTGATATTTGGCTCTTTTGACTAATGAGTTTGCCGACCACTGGCCTAGGAGAAGGTTCAGAAGCCTGGTGAAATTTTGGTCAGGCCAAGAATCTTTGTCAAGTCTCACACACTGAAACCCACAGAAGAAGCAGTTGGAAAGACGGAGTCCCATCAGGTGCAGTCTGTGTAGCTGTGGGTCTGTAATGGGCCTGTGTGGCATGAGCGGACAGTTATCTGCCCTGTGTGCTTCAGGGTGGGGGCATATACTGCTCACTATACTGTGACTTTGTCACCATGCTCACAACTAAACTATATTTCTCAGCCTTCTCTACAGGTAGGTAGACATGCAACTGAGTTCTGGCTGCTGGCATGGGTTGAGATATTGTTGCCACTTTATGCCTGGCTGCAAAGCCTCCCCTTGATTCCATGTTCCTTCTTCACCACCCCCCTGGCCAGAGGTGCAGGCCAGGTAACTTTGTCAGCTATGGATTGCAGGTGGCAGAGCCCCAAATAGGAGGAGCCCAGGACCCGGCTGGTGTGGCTTGGGTTGAGCATTGACTCAGGAACCAAGAGGTTACTGGTTTGATTCCTGGACAGGGCACCTGCCTGGGTTGCATGCAGGCTTGATCCTCAATAGGGGGCATGTAGGAGGCAGTCGATCAAGATGTGTATCTCTCATTGATCTTTCTATCTGTCTATCCCTCTTCCTTTCTTTCTCTCTCAAAATCAATGAACACATGCACACATATCTATATATATAAAAGTCTAAGCAACTGCACGATTGAACAACCAAACAACGGGTCACTATGATGTGCACTGACCACCAGGGGACAGACACTCAACATAGGCGCTGCCCCCTGGTGGTCAGTGTGCTCCCACAGCCAGTCTCCCATGGCCTCTCCCCACAGCCAGCCAAACCTCTGGCAGTCTCCCTCCCCCCATACCCCCACTCCCTGCTCCCCCACACCCCCCAGCCCACCAACCTCCTGTGACCCTTATTGTTCCTGATCACTGGCCAGGCTGAGGGACCCTAGCTGTGCATGAATTCATGCACTGGGCCTCTGTGTGTGTGTATTTCTGAATTATTTGTTGAAGAGAGCTGCTTGAATTACAATGTCAAACAAATCTACACTGTGTTAAGGCCCTCACATTTTGTTGGTGTTTATTACTATGATCAGCCTGCCTGTCGAACATGCAGGAGAAGGCTGCCATCATTCCTAAAGGGAAATGAATGTCCAGACTCGATCCAGCAGTGCACGCTAGAACTGACACAGTCAGCCTCTTGTAGCAGATGCCAGGTGAGCGCTGGAGTCTTCTGGAGCAAGATTGCTAGTGGGGGAGTTGTTTTAGAGGAGAAGTATTTCATGTAAACCTCCAGAACCGATTTGGATGCACTCAGGAGATAACCAGCCCTAAAATATGTGAGTCCCAATGGCTTTCCAGGTGTGCTTTCAGGAATGTTTCCCCAAATTCCTTCACAAGTTTTCCAGGGTACTTAATTGTACCCACTGAGAACTTTTAGCATCTCAGAATCAGAGCAGAGCACCTGATACTAAAGGGATAGGACATTGGTCAAATGAGTTTTTAAAAACATATATTTTATTGATTTTTCACAGAGAGGAAGGGAGAGGGATAGAAAGTCAGAAACATCGATGAGAGAGAGACATCAATCAGCCGCCTCCTGCACGCCCCCTACTGGAGATGTGCCCGCAAGCAAGGTACATGCCCCCGACCGGAATTGAACCCGGGACCTTTCAGTCCGCAGGCTGACGTTCTACCCACTGATCCAAACTGGTCTCGGCCAAATGAGTGTTTGATGAGGCTCAATGAGTGTGTGTGTGTGGGGAATGGGAATGTTGAGAATGTGAAGTGCCCACCCTGGGTGAGGAAGAACTGGTTGGAACCACCCAGTGCCTGGGAGAGTGTCTGGTCTCAGTAAATAAGATGATGGGAGTGAGAATGGGAAGGAGAGAGGCAAACTTTGCCCCATTATGAAGCTTGGCTTAGTAAAAAAAAAAAAAGTTCAGACTGATTTTCATGAAAGATCTACTGGGCTTTATTTCTGTTACTAGCAAGAAAGAGTTCTATTTTTTTTTCTTTACAAGTGGGATAAGTAAGGTCTATCTTTTCTCTTAAATTGACCATACTTTTCCCCCTGATGGAATTAAAAAATATTTAAAATTCTGTTATTAAGAAATATTTAAAATTGTGTTTTGGGGAAGGTCTAGAACTAACTGATGACCTTGGATCACTAATCTCAGCTCAATTAAAAAATGATAGCTCAGAAAAAAACAATCACATAAAAATTTCCCCCCAAAATAATATCTGTGTCATAGCCAAATATTCCTCCTCATTATTCTCTGCTTCACCTGGCTCCTCCAACTTTGGCAGCTTTAGAAGTTGAAAAGCAAGCTTCAGCTGCTGCAAAACCTCTGCCTCAGCTAAAGATAAAAGGAAGAAAACATCACCTGCTCTTCCCTTAACATAGAACTGCTGGTTTCCGCCACCGATGCGAGTTGTGAGCCAGATAGCGGTAGGTTTGGAGATTTGAATTCGGTGTAATCTATCTCACTTAGTTATTGAAGCTTTTATTTTTACAGTCGCCTCTTCAAGAAACCCACAATCACCTTTTTTGTTGTTTGCTATCTACAGAATATGAGCTCCTTGAAGACAAAGGCATCTCTATTCTATTGTCCTGACACGCAGTGTTCACACCTGGCAGGCGATGAATAAATGTCTCTTCAGTGATCCAATCAGTTATGAATCCTCAACTTTTATTTTCTTCTTTGACCTGAGAGAGCCAAGCCACTACCTTTGCTCAATGTTGCCTCCCCACAGATTGCTCTGAAAGATAAATTCAGGGAAGCTGAGAGTTGAGATGGATATTCTCCCCAACTTTATTTTCACAGGGATGCCAGTTGATGAACACTGGCCGCACTCTGATTTTTTTGAAGGCCTTGGCATAGATGAGTGTTTATTGTTCTGGCCAACATACATATTCCTTTTATATCTGCCATGGAAAAGATCCCCCCTAATCTCTGGGGTACAAGGAACCTCTCAGTTTTGTAGAGGTCCCTTAAATGTTCTCAAGATTTTCAAATCCTGCATTTTAGCTTCTGTTCTGACTCTGTCTTTACTTCCTTATCCATGTGTCTTGAGGAAGGATAGAGGAGTGTATCAGGCTGATGTTGTTAGCTGTAAGGAAAAAGAAACCCAAGGAAAAAGAAACCCAAGGAAAAGTGGTATAAACAACCTGGACTTAACAAAAATGTTTTATTCATTTTTTTTTTTTAGAGGAAGGGAGAGGGAGGGAAAATAGAAACATTTATCAGCTGCTTCCTGCATGCCCCATAGGGAGGATCAAGCCTGCAACCCAGGCATATACCCTGACCAGGAATCAAACCAGCAACCTCTTGGTGCATGGGATGATGCTCAATCCACTGAGCCACACTGGCTGGGCCAACCTGGACATTTTTATGGTGTCCAATAATGAGTTTGAAGATAGGGCAATTGCAAGGTTGGTTCATTTGGAGGCTCGACCAATTCCATCTTTCTGCTCTGCCATCCTTGGCATATTTGCTTTGGTCCTGGTATGGACACCTTTTCAAGATTAGTATAAGGCTGCGGCAGGTGAAGGCATTACCTCATCTCCAGCCATCCGGAGAGGGGAAAAATGAGCCTCTGTCTTCCTGTGCATTTGATTTTAGGAGCAAGAAAACCTGTCTCAGAAATCCCTCTACAGATCTTTCCTGAATCTTGCTGGCTTGAACCGAGCCACATGCCCACTCTTGCATCAATTACTGGAAGAGAATTGGAATTACCATGACTAGTTTAGATTAATTAAGACTTGCCCTTGGGAATAGGGAGGAGCCCTGTCGTCTTTGAAGCATAAAATTAGAGTTATGCTTTTAAGGAAGAAGGGGGAAAGGGCTGTCACAAGAAGGGAAGGGGACATGACTCCAGGCTCCCAGGAAAGCTTTGACTACAAGAATGAAAGTGATCACTCAGCCAGAGGGTTGTCTGGGAAGCTCCCAGTGGGACCCCCATGTCTTACCCCACATCACAACCTCTCTCCCTTGGATCGGAGACATTGTGCAAAGCCGTGCGGCGATGACTTGTCTCATCAGTGGACTTCAGCTCCCACCTGAGCACCAGGGTCCCCTCGTGGGAAGTTAGGAGATTTTTTTTTGGACCCAAACTTGATTAAAAGTATTCAAAAAAGAAACAAATACTAAGTGAAAGAGTCTTGCTCTTTTCCTATGCCAGTCCCACTCCTGAGAGGTGCACTGATGTAACATCTTGCTGTTTATTCTCTTAGACTTTAGACTGGCAGGTTTAAGGAAATACACACTCAGGACACGTTTAAGGGAAGAAGTGACATCTTAAGAAGTTGAAAAGTGAGATTCAGCTGCTGAAGACCTTTGCCTCAGTTAAAGATAAAAGGAAGGAAAAGCTACCATCTCTTTCCTTAACACAGAAACTGCTGGTTTCAGGCACTTACATTAGTTCTGAAACCATTGTCGATCGGTTTTGTAGTTTTGAGTTTGGTGATCATCTGTCTTGCTTACCTAATTACCGAAGCTTCTGTTTTTACTTCAGTCTCTTCTGAATGAATGCTGTTTCTCCGGGTTCTGTAATTCCACCCTGTGCAAGCCACCCCGGGGCCAGCATACACCTTGGCGATACCCAGAATTGGGCCAGCGGGTGTCTCTCTTGGCCATGGTATAGTGGTTATTCAACTTGAAAGCGCCAGACAATGATGAATTTTTCCAGGACATTGCACCCCGTTTTTTATAAAACGTATTAGTGTTGTTATAAATCAATGAACATGGTTCATAATGGCAATAATGCCCTTG
>PVJN01017722.1:0-40194 GCA_004026805.1 Lasiurus borealis
GTCCCTACCAGGCTCCGGTCCATCCTCGGCTGCCCTGATGTACTAGAATTGGCTTCAGATGAGAACAATGTGCTAGAACGGTTCCTAGCAACCTAGAAAGGTTGGCGCGACCATAGCTGTGCCAAAAATGGGTTTTCCTGGTATGAGGCTATGACAGAGAATGTGAGGGCAGGCCTGAGTTCTGGTCTCTCGTTTACAGCTTCTGACCTCAGGGGAAATCTGCTCTCTTCCCCTCAACACTGCCAACATCCCTCCTACCCAGGTGCCCTGGCCTGTGCTTCCTGGAAGAGGTAGTAGAGGCGTCTTGAAGTCAATGACAACTGAGAATGAAGGTGCAGTTAAGCAGCAGAGCAGCACCTCTTGGCCTGTGGTCAATACCTCCACACAGGTGGAATCAATGAGAATGGGCACAGTCAGGGCAGAGGCTGCTCCGAGTGCGGGAGGCGCAATGCCCTCCCAGGCCGCTCCGGAGAATACACTTTCAAAAGACTGAAACTCAATCACATGGTCCCCAGTGGTTTCCCTATAGTGTACTGGCACGGGGAGAAGCAAAATGATCTCGGCAGAGGGTTAATGAAGAAAGGAAGGGATAGTAATGAGCATCCGTTAAGGCTCTTTCTCTCCCTCAAGCCTAAGGAAGTAAGATACGCGAGTGTTAAGAGAGGGGTGCAAAGAGAGAGAGAGCCCGGTAGGAACACCAAGAAAGACCTGTGACTGCTGGTTATATAGTGCCCTGGCTTCCTTGCTTGAGGCCAACAGCATGTGCCTGTCTGTCGCCAGGCGAACCCGGAACCCACGTGGGGCAGAGAGAAGACTGGTTTTCAGTTCCTGCGTGGTCAATTGTACTGGGTGTGTGACTTCCTCCTAAAGGTCCATTAGGAGAATTCTGGGATCCTCGACCGCTGCCTTGATTTTTCGGAGAAAAGTCACAGCCTCTCTGCCGTCGATTAGCCGGTGATCATAGGTCAGTGCCACGAACATCATGGGACGCACCTCCACCTGCAGAGAGAAGAGGGTTATAGATTGTTTGCAGTAGAAAAGCCCCATGGATGGGGGGAAATGAGCAAAGTTCTGTTCCTTCCCTCTTGGTGTTCCTCTAGATACAGTATTTCTGAAGACCAACCCTTATCCTAGTGCAAAGCTCCCTTCTTGCCACTCTGAACAAAGAAAACAGGAGTCTTTTAAACACACTCTGCCCTTTATTCATTCTCTAAGGGCAAAGTTTCCCTTTCAGTCTGGCTTTAGGGTTATAAATTTAAATCTGGGTCCACAAATTCTCTGAGATTGCATGTAAAGTTGCATGTAAAATTGCATGTGTGAGCCTTTTCAGGGGGGAAGATCTATGATTTCAGACTCACAAATGAGTTAGTGATCCGAAAAGATTTGAAACCGTCCCAGAAAATGTTTTCCTACTGACATGTCTTCCGGGGCCAGGTCCACACCCTGGGACTTCCTCCCGTGACTCCCAGAGAACCTCTAAGCCTTACCCTACACTTGGAAGCTCGTGGACTGCTCTGCATTATCCTTTTCCCAGGCAAGGATCAGTCCCCAACTTATCCCCACTCCCTACAGCACCTAGAGAATGGAACCGGCTAACTGTCCTGGATAAAGGAGCAAGCCTTCCCAGCTCGACTGTCCTCAAACGTTACTGTGCACCAGAATCATCTGCAGGCTCTGCTTCAACAGGTCCAAAAGGGCGTCCAAGAATTTGCATTTCTAGTAAGTTCCTAGATGATGTCGATCCACACACAATGAGAATCGGTGCCTTAGCTATTAATTAGAATCTAAGATGAAACTTATGCCTAAAATTACAGTGAATCTCATATCTGGCATTTAGTAAGACTTCCTCTCATCACCTAGCTCCTAGGACATGGACAGTGATGGTTCTTACCTTGCCTCCCACACTCACTGGCCTATCAAAGATGGCATGCATGCCCAGGATGGCAGACTGAGGGGGGTTGATAATGGGTGTTCCGAAGAGAGAGCCGAAAACACCTCCATTGCTAATGGTGAAAGTACCACCATCCATATCTTCAATGGCAAGTTCATTCTTCCGGGCCTAAAAACAGAGATTACATCATTGCAATGTAAGGTCAGATGAACTTTCTTCACCTAAAGGAAGTCCAGAAGGCTCATATATCTGAGGTCAATATGGCAAGTCCCAGCTGCAACATGAAAGTTGTTCACCTGAGCCCAGCCAGTGTGGCTCAGTGGTGGAGCATAGATTTATGAACCAGGAAGTCAAGGTTCGATTCCTGGTCAGTGCATATGCAGGCTCTCTCCCCAATGTGGGGCATACAGGAGGCAGCCGATCAATGAGTCTCTCTCTCTCTCTCTTCCTTCCTCTGAAATCAATAAAAAATATATATATATTTTTAAAAGTTTTTCAGCTGAAATGCTCCACCAGAGGACAGACACAGGCCTTCAGGTCCTCTTCTGTTCCAGCAGGTTCACTCGATGAGATCTTCGGTCATGAGAGCATGCTAAGCTCTGCCCGATGTCTGCACTCAGCTCTAGTGGATGAGAGGCTACGCACTCTCACAGAACAAAGTGAGGCTCCACTCCCCGAACACGGCTCACTGGCCAGCCCTGCCTTCCGGGCTGTCTTCCCTGCCCTGCCTGCGGCTGAAACACATCATGCTGCGTTCTACTTTACCTTCTCTCCCAGCTCATTGATGGTTCGCTCAATATCTGCATAATTCATCGTTTCCACGTTCCTGATGACAGGAACCACCAGACCCTGATGAAAGTGAAAAGCTGTTTTCAGTTGCAAATTAACAGCACCCTTTACAGTTATAACTCCCTGACTCAAGTCAATGGTCTCCCCTGCCCAGAATAACTAGTTACTCAATTTGATTAACAGAGTCTAAAATATTTAGGCTTGACATTAAAAGAATGTGGTATGTTCAAAAATAGGTTACTCTTATCAATTCCCTTCTAAAAAGACAGAATTACAGACATGATCTGTGCCTAGCCGACTGCTTCCTCACACAAATAAGGTGAGAACCTAAGACAAGAACCCCCATCTCCTGTCCCAACATACCCGTGGGGTGGCCACCGCAACACTGATGTCAATATAATCCCTATATACCACCTCTTTGGTTGTATCGTCAATCACTGTGAGAGAGAAAACACATGTTACATACAGCTCCTGAGGCCCGGGCTGATGAGGTCATGTTTGCATTAACAGAGTAACAATCCAGTGCCTAGTAGTGTCAGCTGGCCAATCAGAATGAAAAGTATTGCGCTACAAGTGGCAACCTGCTCTCACTCCCATACTAATCAATCATAACATCTCCCAAGTGGCCTCACTGAGCCCGACAGCCTGAGCAGAGGGCACCGTGTCTTTGGCAGCCCTCGCAGGGGCTGTCCACTGGCTCACATACGGTAGGTATGCATCCAGTTCCCGTGAACAAGCCCTCCCGTGGCTGAGAACCATTAGGCTTTGCCCATCTGCCATCAACTCTCAAAGGGGACAAGGCAGGAGGGAAGGGTCTTCTAGGAGGTTCAGGAGGAAGCAGGGTAGGCTTTAATATGCAGCTTGAGATAGCAAACACCAGCTGAACATTTAGGTCAAGTGCTCGAGAAAAAATAGGCTTGGGAATGTTTTCCACAGAAAGTGTATGTTGTATTGTTAGACAAAGATACCAGGAAAAGCATGTCAGTGACCAAGAGGCCACAAGAACTCAGAAATGCCTAGGTGTACTGGCAGGCCGAAGACCAGAGAGAGCCAATCAGGAAGCAAAAGAAGAATGGAAGAAACAAAGACAGCCCTCCTATCTACCTAGGGCAGTGGTCGGCAAACTCATTAGTCAACAGACCTAGAGCATATCACTTGATGGAAGGGAGTAGGTCTTCTATTTCTAGATCTTTGGGAACCCTGACCTTGCTGAGGGTTGCAAAAGTGTCAATGTCACTTCTCCAATCTTTCAGGGAACAGAGAAGTGTCTCACTGGGAAAGAAAACTGCTTGTCAGGTCAATGTTTCAATGACGTAGGCGAACAAAGAAAACGAGCACAATCTTCCAATGAGACTGTCAACCGGCAATCAAAGGTCACCCTGGAGCCTATGCCAAGTGTGGAAGTCAGGCCCCAAGATAACAGAGCCCTGGGGAAGGTGAGTGCCAGACAGGACATGAACTTCCACCCTGACACGAGAGGCCTGGAAGAGCTGGGCTGGCTGAGAACTTCCCAGCTATGCACTGGGAAGAGAAATCACTCTGTCCATTTAATGGGGACAAAGTAATTATGGCCGAGACTGGTGTGGCTCAGTGGATAGAGCATTGGCCTGGGGACTGAAAGGTCCTGGGTTCGATTCCGGTTGGGGGCATGTACCTTGGTTGCAGGCACTTCTTCAATAGGAGGGGTGTGCAGGAGGCAGCTGATCGATGTCTCTCTCTCATTGATGTTTCTGACTCTCTATCCCTCTCCCTTCCTTTCTGTGAAAAATCAATAAAATATATTAAAAAAAAAAGTAATTATAATACTATTAGTGGCCCGGTGCAGGGGGAGGGGTGTGTGTGTCCCTCAGCTCAGTCTGCACCCTCTCTAATCTGGGTCCTGTCAAGGGATGTCCAACTACCGGCAGTCGGACATCCTTCTCACAATTCGCAACCACTGGCTCCTAACTACTCCCCTGCATGCCTGCCTGACTGCCCCTAACCACTCTGCCTGCTGGCTTTTTCCCTCCCTAACTTCCCCCCCTTGCCAGCCTGATCATCCCCAACTGCCTCACCCTGCTGGCCTGCTTGCCAACTGCCCCCACCCTCACCAATCTGCTCACCCCTACCTGCCTCCTCGCCAGCCTACTCACCCCCAACTGGCCCCCCTGCTGGCCTCATCACCCCTAACTGCCCTTCTCTCCTGGCCTGATCACCCCTAATTGCCTCTGCCTCAGCTTTGCCCCCATAGCTTTGTTTGCAAGAACATCTGGAAGGTCTCCTGGTCTAATTAGCATATTACCCTTTTATTAGTATAGAAACGATTTCAGGAAGAGGAACCAAGAAATCCCTGAGAAACACACTCATGTTTTCATAGGTATGAAATTAAAAGTATTGTCTGCCAGGCCAGTGTTGCTCAATGGATGAGCAATGACTTATGAATCAAGGAGGTCATGGTTTGATTCCTGGTCTGGGCACATGTGTAGGTTGCAGCCTTGATCCCCAGTAGGGGGTGTGTAGGAGGCAATCAATCAATGATTCTATCATCACTGATGTTTCTCTCTTTCCCTCTCCCATCCTCTTTAAAATCAATAAAAATCTATTTTTTTAAAGTATGATCTGATGACCCCCACCCTTTTTTGTGTGAACAGTTCTGTGTCCATACACATACCTCCCAGGACCCTCTGCAATGCTGGCACCACAAACTCACCTGCATTTACAACAGGCTGTTCCTGCAAGGCAAAGGCTGAGGCCTTCACAAAGGCCGACATGAAGCCCAGTTTGAGGTTATGTTTCTTCAGAAAAGCATCTTTGTGCCGGGCCCTCATGTCCTGGATGTTACTGCAAAAAACACATGACAAAGCAAACTGGCTGTAAGTGAAGCCTTGATTCTGACTTTCATGCTGGTTTCCAACTCCATGTACACAATTGGGTAAGCTTTTCCCCTTCACTCTGTACCGTAAAGTTCAAGTTTTGAAATAGTCCACTAGAGGTCACACAATAACCTTCCCTGTTCCTTTACTAAAAAAACTTGGATACAAAAGAATCAAGTCCAAGCTTTCTTTAAGTGAGCCGAGCCCTAGACAGGCTCCCTGATACTCCCAAAGTCAGAGATTTTGGTATCACACAACATACCAATATCCTTGCCCTGGATGAGAAAGTGATTTCTAGCTACATTAAAATCATGAGCTATCTACCCTAGAGGGGCTAGGGGGTTGGGGAAGAGATGTTTTTAAGCATAAAATCCACAAAATAAGCAGTATTCTTTTTACTATAATTTTTTTTCAAAAAACCATCAAACCTGATTACAACTTACTTGTGACATGCCTATCTCCTAATTAAAACAAAAGCAAACCAACGAACAAAAACTGCACAGGTAAATGGGCTCCCTGTGAGCAAAAGCAGTCATACAGGAGGATATAACCAGTGTTCTTTTAAGCTGATGGCAAGGTCAGCAGATTCATTCTTCATCCCCCAGAGTTATCAGCTCCATCACTTGTTCCTCCAAATAGGTGCCCCACTACCTGAGAAGGTCAATGCTGGGCGCAAAGACAATCAAGACAAAGCTCTCCTCTTAAGAGCTGTTCAAGGGGTGTGGATTCCTTGGTATTTACGAACATAGCCATGTGTGAACCTAAGCTTCCCAAGTGTGAGCAGCAATGCCTTCTGAAAAGTCTCTACAATGAGAACAGCCTTTGCTCCTTCGGGACTGGGTTTTCTACATACACACCACGTACATACTGCAGTTAGTGGAAAATGGCTTTCCCATCATTTTGCTGAAGAAACCCCAGTATTTATCAAAATACAGTTCTGTGATGGAAATCAAATTTAACTTTATTTCAGGCCCAAATGCTCAGTTCTCCCTTTCTCCTTATAATGGCCTAATTCAACATTAGCATGAAAGGTAAGATGATATAACTTTAACTCATCCTTTCAGACCTTTTGTTTTTTAAAAAGGAAGATTTCCTAGGAGGATTGATTGAGTTTAAATGTTTGTTTTCCTGAGTCTAACCTTATTTAGTGCTAGGATTACCACCCTAAAGACATTATTGGTTCCCAAGACACAAGAGCTGCAGAAGAGGGAGAGAGGTGATCCACATCTCTGCTCTCAAACCTGCCCCAATGCTATTGTCTGGTCATTAAGTAGTTTCTATTTCAGAGCTCTGTCCTTGGAGGCAGAGGCTGGGACAACAGGAGAGGAGAAGGTTTCTCAGAAAGGCCCCTTATGGGTTAGCTGATCAGCACAAGACCCGAAGGGCACTCGATCTAAACCAAATTACTGATGTGAGACCCCAGGCCATCGTTAAGTGACACCTCGATTAGCTGCTAAAAGGAGATCCGACTATTACTCCTATCTTCAATCAACGCTGTTGAGACAACTGAATCTTTCAAGGCCACAAATATTTACT
The DNA here is from genome assembly GCA_004026805.1 of Lasiurus borealis. Taxonomy (NCBI): domain Eukaryota; kingdom Metazoa; phylum Chordata; class Mammalia; order Chiroptera; family Vespertilionidae; genus Lasiurus; species Lasiurus borealis. Next base: position 7,069 of record PVJN01017722.1, read on the forward strand.
TGTTTTGTCTTAAGAAATTGGGTAGAATTTCAAAGTCCAATTCAATTTGTGCACAATTTGGCCCTAATGCATTGAAACCTAAGCTGCAGACTTTGTGATTTATTAGTCAAGGTTCTTCCCCACATCCTCTCTAGCTTGAATGACATCCAATCTTTTTAAGAAGCTTCACAACAGAATGGATGATATGTAGTGAACTAGGCCACAGAGCCCTCCTCTGCAAACAATGCAAACTTTTCAGATCCCTTCCAAAGGAAAACAAATTTCCCTAATGCAAAGTAGAGACTAGACACTTAGGACAAAAGAAACAAAGAAATGTCCTGAAGACTTGATGACATACCCCTGAATTAAATATAAACTCCTATCCCTGTTATTCCATTCCTTCTTACACACATTCCTCACCGCAAACTTCTCAAATGTGTCCTGTGCTGTCCTGTCAAGTCCACATTGTTAAATCGTCTGGGAACAATCTTTCTCCACAATGTTACCTGTGTCAAATGCTAGTTGGCCAGAGTGGCTCAGTGCACCGAAGGCCTCGGGTTTGATTCCCAGTCAAGCATAGGTCCCTGGGTTGCATGTGCAAGAGGCAACCAATTGCAGTGTCTCTCACATTGATGTCGATGTCTCTTTTTCTCCCTCTCCTTCTCCCTCCCTTCTTCCTCATTTTCCTCCCTCCCTCTCATCCACTCTCTCTAAAAATAAATGGGAAAAATATCCTGAGGTGAAGACTAACAAGAATTAAAAATAAAAAAATGGTCCTAGCTGGCCTGGCTCAGTGGATAGAGCATCAGCCAGAAGATTGAAGGATCATGGGTTCGATTCCAGTCAAGGGTGCATGCCTGGGTTTTGGGCTCTATCCCCAGTGGGGAGCATGCAGGAGGAAGCCGATCAGTGATTCTCTCTCATCACTGATGTCTCTCTCTCTCCCTCTCCCTTCCTCTCTGAAATCAATAAAAACATATACATTTTTAAAATGCTAGCTGTTCTTTCCTCCAGGAAGCCTTTCCTGACCTACCTTCCCTAGCTCTGCTGCCACCTCAAAAACAAATGATACCACTTTTCCACTTCACACTCTTTGTACCCTTCTGATACTTATTTTATGTTTACCCACACTAGACTGGAGGCTCTAGAAGGATAGGGGCTCTTTTCACTCATCTTTGTATCCTCCTCAAATACATATAATATTCTTATACACAGAAAGTGCTCAAACTACATTCTCTTCCCTAGAGTGCTGGAACTTAGATTTACACCAGTCTTTTAAGAACATAAGTGAGTTAACAATTAGCTTACTACAGAAATGGGTATACAGTTAAGTCCTCACTTGGTATTAACACTGCTAGGTTCTGTGACTTTAAGCAAAATGATATATAAAGAAACCATTTTTACCACAGGCTAATTAATATAAACAAAAGGTAAGTTCCTACAGCACCTCTTTAACATTATAATGAAACTAATGAAACAACTTTATTCGAGGACCCCAGTGTGCTAATTTGAGTTAGTACCTTGATTTAGTTAATATTGTAAGGTTTTCCTTTGAAAACAAAACTTGCTTTCCATTTCCCTATCAAAGGTGGAAAGGATGAAAGACAATACAAGCCTATGCCTTGTCACCCACAGAGTTCTGAGTTGCCCAGGAACTTGTATGGGGTGCAGTCTCTGTGAAGGTGGGATACCCTAGCTCTGGGTACTGTCAAGTGGTTCTCCATCCCAATGGGTAGGCCTCGACATAAGCCTTGTTGGCCTGGACGCCCTATCTTTACGTGGCAGCTCAACACTAGTCATCAGAGTTTAAGAATATTATCAGTCTCGTTTATCAGAAATCACAAGATTTAAGTTTAGAAGTCTGAAAAGCTAAGTTTTTTTTTTTAATATATTTTTATTGATTTCAGTGTGGAAAGGAGAGGGAGAGATAGAAACACCAGTGATGAGAGAGAATCATTGATTGGCTGCCTCCTGCACGCCCCATACTGGAGACCGAGCCCAAAACCCAGGCATATTGCCTTGACCAGTCTGCAGGCCGATATGCTCTATGCACTCAGCCAAACCAATCAGGACTGAAAAGTTTTTTTAGGTCACAGAGGAGACAGGCACAGTATTAGCAGTTAATGAGAGAATGATACCAATGGATCATTCTATTTAAGTCAACAAGCAATAAAAGCAGAAAGTACCTCTTCCCCGCTCAGTCAGTTTTGGAATCAGCACTAGGTGGGGACTGGGGCAAGTTCAAGTATCCTCCAAGAACAAGGGTATGGAAATAAGAGGAACAGAGCGCTCACCTCATGTCAATCTCATTGAAAGTCGTCAGCATTGCACATGTATTCTGGGCCTCTTTCAGACGCTGAGCAATGCGTAGCCGCATCCTGTTCATTTTCTCCTGAAAGAGAAAGTGGGACCAAGTATTGACAACCTGGGTCTCTTTCGACCAAGCATTCCCCATGTGGTCTGGGAGAAGATGGCGAGGACTATTCATATCTAAGTACAATGAGCGTGCCAGCCTTCCTCTATCCTATTGCCTTGCTCCTCTGAGCAAGAACAAGGAAACATACAAAAATTCTTTCAGACTCACTTTAAGTCTGACCAAAAATGGAGGCCCAGGAAATGGTGTGACTTAAACAAAACCAATGTATAGAAAGGAAGAGTGTGGTGTAGGGCTAGTCAGCCAAGGGATCACTACAGATAAGGCAATTTCTAGTGTTAGAGACTTGCATGAGAATAGCTACTTGTGGAATGGAAACTCTGAAGCAATCAACTTTTAAGGCTATAGTATTTTTAGGAGGCATTCTCTCAGGTAGAGAAACCCACACCCTTGACCATACTTCCTTGAGGTTTATGTCTGCCCCTGACAGCTACTGCTACCGTGAGGCCTCAGCTAGATATCCCGGAAGCATGGGATAGAACTCACTAAACCACCTCTCTGAAGTGTGTTAACACACTCTTCCCTCCCACGATACTAAGCTACCATCCCTGCAAATAATTTACTCACCCAAGACAATTCAGTGGTAGCACAACATACTAGGAAAAACCACTGGACAAGTGTTCACTCAGGTCCTAGTCCTATCATTTGACAGTCCATGACTATGAACTCAGTTTCCCTGTCAAGGTCAAGAGAATAAGCAGCCAGCCAATCAAATGCAGGCACCACCATGCCCATACTCCAGTAACTGCAACATGCCCCTCTGCCTCAGGCTTACCCGATGTTCTGCACGCACACCTTTAACAGCTCCTGGCTCAGCTCCTGGACGAGCAGCAGTGGGTTTTACCGCAGACACTGAAAACAGAGTGGGGGGATAGCTGCATCAGAAAATGAAACATTTATTGAGTAGGTACCAGTGCTTTCATACTGTAGCCACTTAATCGTCAAGACGTTCTGGGGTAGCTCTAGCCCATTTGGCTCAGTGGATAGAGCATTGACCTGTGGACTGAAGGATCTGGGTTTCAACTCTGGTTAAGAGCACATGCCCGGGTTGCAGGCTCAGTCCCCAGTGAGGGTTGTGCAGGAGGCAGCCAATCAATGATTCTCTATCATTGATGTTTCTCTCTCTCCCTCTCCCTCTTCTTCTCCCTTTCTCTCTAAAATCAATAAAAATATTTAAAAAAAAGAAGATATTTTCTGAAGTAGTCCTGGCCAGTGTTGCTAATTGTTTAGAGGGTCAGCCTATACACCAACAGGTCTCAGGTTTGATTCCCAATCAAGAGTTCCTGGTTCCAATCAAGGGTTTCAGGTTCAATCCCAACCCTGACTGGGGCACATGCAGGAGGCAACCAATTGCTGTGTGTCTCTCTCATTGCTGTTTCTTTGTTTCTCCCCTTTGTTCCCTCCCTTTCACTCTCTTAAAAAAGAAAAAATAAAAATAAATAAATAAATAAATATCCTGGGATGAAGATTAACAAAAGGTATTCTGAGGTATATTGGTACCATTCCCACTTCACAAATGAACAATCTACTCAGAGCAGTTAAGTAGCCAAAAGTCACACAGCTAAAAACAGAAAGCTGGGATGCAAACCCAGGTGTTCTGATACAAAGTCTACAGTTCTTTCTACAAAGTAGGCAACAGAGCCTGTTCAGAGGCATGATTAGTCTCGGACTTTGCTCTGTGAGAAAATATGATGTTAGGTGAGATTGTTCTTCTCCACATAAAGACACTGGGAGCCCTGCCAGTGTGGTTCAGTGGATAAGCCTTCAACCTATGAATCAGGAGGTCATGGTTCAGTTCCCAATCAGGGCACATGCTCAGGTTTCGGACTCTATCCCTGATAGGGGGCATGCAGGAAGTAGCCAATCAATGATTCTCTTTCATTATTGATGTATCTATTTCTCTCCCCCTTTCTTTCCTCTCTGAAGTCAATAAAAATACATCTTTAAAAAAAAAAGAAAAAAGAAACATGGGAGTGAAGGCTTACCTGGTTTGCTAGCAGAGGGTTGTGAGGGCGTGGGCACCGGTGGCATCTGAGTGGGTATGGATGCTGCAGGGGAAGGAGGAACTGCTGATACTACTGGTTCTGCCTTTGGGGCTTCGGCAGCAGGGGCTTCGGCTGGCTTGGCCTTAGCAGGAGCAGCTGGAAAACAAGAAAAATAGATGCTACTGTCTGGAATGGAAAGCAAGATATAAGTAGAATTTAGCAGCAAAATCTCTATCTCTAATCAATTAAAAAATGCTTATTAAATATCTGCTAAATGCAAGGCACTATAAGATACACACAATGATATAAGGCACCATTCTTCTATTCTCCACGGCTCCTATCCTATGTAAGACTAATTGAATCCAGCTGCCTCCCTAATTTCACAAATATCTACTGATCACATGTGGAAGAATATAGTTAACTATTAAAAAAACAAAAGTTTAAATAATCAAGTGTTCATTTAGACTTAAAAGTTCAAAAAAGAGAATCCAAAATGGCGGCATAAGGTAACTATCTACATTGCTGCCTCGCACAACAATTTCAAAACTACACCTAAAAGACAGAACGGACATCATCCAGAACCACAGGAAAGCTGGCTGATTGGAAATTCTACAACTAGAAGGAAAGAGAGGGGCTCACAGAAACCCAGAGGAGCTGCAAAAAGCTGAGGTATGGAGACGCGCGCGCTGAGAGAGCAGGTGCCGGAGTATCTGGCTGGCTTTCTCTGGCAGGAGGGAGACGGAGTCTTTCTACGGCATTGAACCCCTTATCCTGTGACACTAAACCCCAGATCCAGCCGAAACTCATACGAGGAAAGTTTGGACTGTGAAAAGGGAGAAATGCATGGAAATTTAGGGGAGTCGCAAAAGATCAGAAGTCTGGTGACATGCACGGCACTGTGAGCAGAGGGCCGGCTTCTGATTGTGCCCCTGGCTTTCACGAGTGGGTGGGAGACAGACCCTCCCAACTGCACCACTTCTAACTTCACTAAACCCCAGTTTCAGGCAAAACCCTGGGGACCCAGACTCATATGGTCCCAGAGCACGGGGGAGCCAGAAAGGCAGCAGTCTAGAGGCACTGCAAGAGTTCGCGCACAAGGGACTGCTCCAGCGATTACCCAGTCATGTGAGACTCCGGGGCTGTGGAGGGCGGGGCCGACTGGAAGGCAAGGCGGTCCATTAAGCCCTGAGACTCCAACCCATCCCAAGCTCAATAGAGAGGCTTCTGCAGTTTTGTTAGTCTGGTATCATAAGGCTGAATCCAACACATAAGGTTCTCCTGGCATAGTGAAAATGCCAAGACAAGGGAAGGGATCACAAACAAAAGAAATGGAGGAAAAAAAAACAACTGGATAGAGAGTTCAAAACCACGCTTATAAGGTTTTTCAAGAATCTCCTAGAAAAGATGGATAAATTTAGCAAGACCCAGGAAGAGATGAAAAAGAACTAATTAGAGATGCAAAAGAACCAACTAAAAATTAAACATACACTGACTGAATTAAAAAATATTGTACAGAGACCTAACAGCAGACTAGAGGAAGGCAAGAATCAAGTAAAAAATTTTAAATATAAAGAATCAGAAAACACTCAACTGGAAAAGCAAGAAGAGAAAAGAATACAAAAATGTGAAGAGAATGTAAGGAGCTTCTGGGACAGCTTCAAGCATACCAACATCAGAATTATGGGGGTGCCAGAAGAAGTGAGAGAGCAAGATACTGAAAACCTATTTCAAGAAATAATGACTGAAAACTTCCCACATCTGGTAAAAGAAATAGACTTACATGTCCAGGAAGTACACAGAACCCCATATAAAAGGAATCCAAAGAAGACTACACCGAGACACATCATAATTAAAATACCAAGAGCAAAAGACAAAGAGAGAATATTAAAAGCAGCAAGAGAAAAACAGTTCATTACCTACAAGGGAGCACCCATACGACTGTCAGCTGATTTCTCAACAGTAACGATGCAGGCCAGATGGGAGTGGCAAGAAATTTTCAACGTGATGAATAGCAAGAACCTACAACCAAGAATACTCTATCCGGCAAATTTATCATTCAGAATTGAAGGGCAGATAAAGAGCTTCACAGATAACAAAAAGCTAAAGGAGTTCATCAAATCCAAACCAGTATTATATGAAATGCTGAAAGGTACTCTTTTAGAAGAGGAAGAAAAAAAAGGTAAAAGACAAAAAATTATGAACAACAAATACGTATCTATCAACAAGTGAATCTGAAAATTAAGGGAATTGAAGATTTGATCAACAGAATAAACTGGTGAATATAATAGAATGGAGAGCACAGAAAGGGAGTGGACTGATAATTCTCAGGGGCAAAGGGGTGAGGGGTGTACAGGGAGAAACTGGACAAAAATCATACACCTATGGATGAGGTCAACGGGAGGGAGCTAAGGGCAGAGGGAGGGGTGGGAGCTGGGTGGAGGGGAACTAAGGAGGGGAAAAAAGAGAAACAAATGTAATAATCTGAATAAAGATTTTCAAAAAAAGAGTTCAAAACATTTCATTTGTATGATGCTTATAAGACAATGAGATGGTCAAGTAATAAACTCACAAAGTTAAATTAGATGTTTATTTTTATCTTACCCACCTGGACATTATACTTGGTTTTATATTTTTTTAAAGAAATAAATGATCAAAAGATGGAATTTTTCAACTGAAAAATCAATCTTCTTCACTAGCCTTCTGCTGCACCTTCTTTCCATTCTGAGCTTCTATACCGCCCTGACCAATCTGAATGACACAATATACCATCTCTCTGCTATATATTTTAACAATGAGAAACTTTAGTATATAGCATTTAACTGAGAATTAGGAAAAAAGTTATTTTCTGTCCTATTCTCTAATACTGACGGTAAAGTCCAGTACAAATTCATTTGCTTACTTCTCATTTATTCCCAAGAGAAATACCAACCCTCCCTACAAATGTTATGGGAACAGATGTAAAAATATTACACTGAATTCTTCATAACAGACACCATGAAACATTGCTTTTTCTCACTTCTCACTTTAGAACAGTAGCTCTCAGCTCTGGCTGCATATCAGAATCACTTGGAGAGCATTAAAAACCATACACATGCCCTAACGGGTTTGGCTCGGTAGACAGAGCATCAGCCTGCGGACTGAAAAGTCCCAGGTTCGATTCCGGTCAAGGGCATGTACCTTGGTTGCAGCCACATCCCAGTAGGTGATGTGCAGGAGGCAGCTGATTGATGTTTCTCTCTCACTGATGTTTCTAACTCTCTATCCCTCTCCCTACCTCTGTAAAAAAGTGAATAAAATATATTCAAAAAAATATACACACACAAGAAAAACTATGACAGACAACCAAGATCTTGTAAGCCCAGATTTAATATATGAGAATCCCTGGACCATGGAGTCTAGGCATTTGTATTATTTTTAAAATCTCCATGCGATTCTAATGCCAGGATTGGGGAGGGGAAAAAAAATCCCTGTCTTTAGAACCTTCTTGACTTCTATCATATTTTAAAGAAAAGGTAAAGCATAAGGAACATACATGGAAAGAACAGAATACTATGAGGTTTATTTATTTACTTAAAAATATTTTTTTATGCCTTGGCTGGTTTGGCTCAGTGGATAGAGCAGGGGCCTGTGGACTCAAAGGTCCCAGGTTCGATTCCAGTCAAGGGTACATGTCTGGGTTGCGGGCTCAATCTCCAATGGGGGGCATGTCAATGATTCTCTCTCATCATTGATGTTTCTGTCTCTCTCTCCCTCTCCCTTCTTCTCTGAAATAAAAAAATAAAATAGGGTAGGACAATTAGGGGAACTTCTTTACCGCCAGTTTTCCTGAGTGTGAAAAGAGGAGTGCCTCCTTCTACTTTTCCCCCATCAGGTACCAAAAGAGCTTCAATAACGCCATGTGCTGGTGATGGGACCTGCACAGATGTCTGGAAAAGGAAATCAGATGGAGAAGAGTCCAGATTTTTACTCAGCATTAAAAAATTAATTGTACAGAATCTCAAATATGAGTTACAAAAGTCGCAACACAGATATACAAGACCATGCATAAAAAATGCCAACGCAACACTTTTAGGATGAGGGTATGACAAGTCAATATCATTGTGAAGATTCACTCTTCGCTCTTTCTGTCCTTTCTCAGAAACATTCAGTTCATAAGTTTCTAGGTGGTACTTAATAAAGTGGCAGCAAATCGTGCAGGCTTTTACACACAGGCACAAAGAGCTACAAAACTATTACAAAGTATATAGTGCATGCACCTAGAACGGCAATTTTCAACCCGTATGCTGAAGCACACTGGTGTGCCCAAAGGATTTTTTAAAAAATGCAATACTTGACTATTTAGTCAGGGGCACTGACCTCTTTTCCCTTAAATTTTCAAATTTTAAAAAATGATAACACAATAGCAGTCATCCAGTGTGAATGAATAAAACTATACCTATTTTTTGGTCAGAGTGGCAAAAATATAATACATTTTTTTGGTATGCCACAGAACTTTAGTAGTTTATGTGTGTTAAGAGATAGAAAAGGTTGAAAATCACTGACTAGAACAATCTAAAATTAAACTTTTTTTCTTTTTAATGAGCTATTCCAACATTTTTACAACTGTGCTTAGAGCCAGTTAAAGATGATCTTTAAACAACAGTTAAAGCCCTGTTTCTTTCATTAAGAAACCGAGGAGAGACCATAAAAAAAATTGGCACTAATATAGGAAAAGCCTACCTTGTCTGTTTCAATCTCACAAACCACTTCATCTTCCGCAACTGTGTCTCCAACCGCTGAAAAACAGTCAAAGGCTACCTGTTAGGAAGGCCTCCAGTTCCACAAAATACCCTTTTAAGACCCCTTTTCTACAGGGCCAGGATAAAGCAGGCCACATGTAAAGAAAAGGGTGGAGCCATAGGTTCTATGATTATCATTGAGTGCGAGGGTGGCGGGGAGGAGAAGAAAAGACTTTTAGGAAGTATTTAAACTTAAGTGAGAGGACACTAATCTTACCTTTCTCCCACCTGACATCCCCTTCTGTGACAGATTCTGCAAATGCTGGGGTTTTTACTGTAATCACATCATTCTCTAGAAAAAGAGCAAAAAAAAAAAAAAGGAAATCACACATAGTCCATATGTTTTTTCCCTTCAATTAAACTCAGACAATTACTCTCCTCCCATTAAAACTCCATTCCCAAGAAGGCAGATACTTACTGCACACAGCTGTAGTTCTGAAGAAGCGAACACTGAAGACACTACTATTGTTAATGCTAGAAAAGAAACAAAAGTAAACTTCTTTGGCAAGTGAACCACTCATATTTTGGCACCATGGATCACCTTCCCTTTAAACCAATGATTCTGGACCCAGGGTGCCCTCAGTGTCACCTAGGGGAACTTAACTAGGCCTGGACTGGAAAGGAAGACTTGAGTGCCCTAAGTAGTGAACTCCTGCTGTGAGTCTAGGACCCTATTCTGCAGTGAAATTCTCTCACAAAATAGACTCATATTTGGTTCTTTGAAGAAAAAGATAAGCATCTTGGTCCTTTGCACACTCACGAAAAGGACTTATCTTTCTGGTCAGGTTCTTTTTCCTTAACCAAATCCAAGTAAAATCAATTGCATGCTCTTGTGATACTGCCATTATGCCAAATATAATGGAATTTCTGTCCATGATTACAGATTTAGATTAGATAAAGCAGCTAGATGAGACAGTTAACTTGGAAGTAAAATAATAAGGTTATTCCGCCATGCACAAAAAAAAAAAACCCACAGCCAAGGTCGGTTTGGCTCAGTAGATAGAGCGTCAGTCTGCAGACTGAAAGGTCCCAGGTTTGACTCTGGTCAGGGGCATGTGCTTTGGTTGCGGACACATCCCTGATGAGGGGTGTGCAGGAGGCAGCTGGTCGATGTTTCTGTCATCAATGTTTCTAACTCTCTGTCCCTCTCCCTTCCTTTCTGTAAAAAATTAATAAAATATATTTAAAAAACAAAACACAAAATAACTAAAAACCTTATATGGTGATTCTTCATATGGACTCATTAAAGAGGAACCTCAGAAGACCAAGATATTTCTTGATATGGCACTAACTTTAAATAATGTAAACCAGAGAATGCTATCACCTTGTATGCCAGAAAGTGTTAACAGTGGCTATCTCTGAAGAGTGGAAGGCGTAGATATATGTATATGATATCTATGGTTATCTGTTACAAACACACATTTTGGAAGAGTGCTTCAGACTGATGGGGACTTTCACTTTGTGCATTTCAGGACTGTTTGACTATTCTATACCAAGCACCTTTGTAACAGTAAACTAAAACAGATTTAAGTTGCCTTTTGATACTTTCAACCTTTATAAAGTCAAAATAAAATCTATGTTGAACCAAGGAGAAAAAAAATGTAAGTTATAACAAAATACAGACCACAAAGTGTTCTGTATAAAGGTTATAACCATGTATAAGTACATGGTCATGGGCAAGAACCAATGGGCAATGCAGAGACTGCTCTGTGAGGACATCCAGGAACCTGGAGCACTGGCCATCTCTGGGAAAAGGAAGACGGTGGTGCTGGAGGACAGGAATAAAGTCTTCTCATAAATACTGTTTGCTTTTGACCCATGTACATGTATAACCTATTAAATAAAAATATAAAGCCAAAAATAGTTTCTCAATAAAAGATCTTAAAAATAGCCCTAGCTGGTTTGGCTCAATGAATAGAGTGTCAGCCTGTGGACTGAGGGGTCCCAGGTTCAATTCCAGCCCAGAGCATATACCTGGGTTGCGGGCTCCATCCCCAGTGTGGAGTGTTTAGGAGGCAACTGATCAATGGCTCTCTCTCATCATTGATGTTTCTATCTCTCTCTCCCTCTCCCTTCCTCACTAAAATCAATTTTAAAAAATATTTTTAAAATTTTTTATTTTTTTATTTTTTTAAATAAAGTAGGTAGCCCAGCCGGCGTGGCCATGGTTGAACATTGGCCTATGAACTGGGAGGTCATGGTTTCATTCCCGGTCGGGGCATATGCCTGGGTTGCTGGCTCAGTCCCTGGTGTGGGGCATACAGGAGGCAGCCCATTGGAGATACTCTCTTTCATCATTGATGTTTCTCTCTCTCTTCCTTTCTGAGATCATTAAAAATATTTTTTTTTTAATAAAAATAAAATGGGTAGCTCATTAACAGAAAAAATACACAACACCGCCCGGCCAGCATGGCTCAGTGGTTGAGGGTAAACCTATGAACCAGAAGGTCATGATTAGATTCCCAATTAGGGCACATGCCTGGGTTGTGGGCTCGAACCCCAGTGTGGAGGCAGCCAATCAACAATTCTCGCTCATCATCAACATTTCTCTCTCTCCCTCTCCCTTCCTCTCTGTAATAAATAAAAATATTTATTTTGTAAAATACACAACACGAAAGTTATTAGATTTGGGTGATAGCCTAATCTAATGTGTAATCTAACTCCTCAAAGTTTATGGTTTTAAAAAACGATGTACTTTCAAATAGTTATTTGTTGTATTTTTTGCATTTAGATTTGTGGTTGCTCCAATTTTCATAGAAATTGCAGATGAGTAGCACATTTTGAATCTAAGTAACTTTTTCAATTATAAAAGTATTAGATGTTCACTGTAGAATATTTGGAAATAGCAAAAAGAACATTTATAATGAGATTATACCAGAGAGTAGAAAATCGAATCGTTTTATAAACTCCTCCCACCCCCCACCCCCGCCCCGCTTATAATATAGTGTGAACATGCTTAACCAATCTCTGTTGTTTGGCCATTTGAGAAATCTGGGTATACCAGGATTTCTTTAGTATAGATTCCTAGAAATGGAATTGCTAGATCAAAAGGTAGAGACAGTTCAAAGACTTATGAATGCCAAATTGCCCTCTAAAAATAACACATCATTTTATTTTTAAAAATCCCATTGAGATGCACAGTGAAGAAGGAGCTAATCTGCTGACCCTTCATTCTGAAGATTTCCCCTTCAGTGAAAGTAGCTTGATAGCTGTTTACTAGGTAACTAGAGAGCATCCTCTTACCACCACCTTGAAAATACTTGGAAGGGAAAGTAACATTAAGCAACATTCATAGGCAGAAGTTAACCTGAAACACACATGGGTGGCCTTTGTCCAAGCTTTGCATTATGCAATAACATTCCCTCCAAACTAGTCAAAGTCCTAGGACTCAACAGACTAGTCTTTTGCTTTTACTCTTTCTAAAATAAATAACTATGCTACATCAAGAGGATACTCTCAATCTCCACAATAAATGTAACCTCCAGCCCTCGAGCTGCACTTGTATCCAACCATAATACTATTTAGGAGCACCTTTCTATATCTGTTAGCTATAAAAAGAGGATTCCAACTCCAGTTTCATTATAATCTAAACACCTTAGGTCAGGCACACTCCCGGTCTAGTGCTTGCCGTGGAGCTGACGCTCAAGGTACATCACACGTCATACATTAACATCAAGGCTAGTCTAGGGACTCAACATAATTACAGAATTCTAGCCCTGGAAACCACTGAAGAAAGCAAATGGTCAAATTTGTAAGTGATATCTTAAGTGCCCTGTGGCCACATAACTGTACTCCCCAGTGATACTTACGCGATCGTCCTCCTGTCAGGGTAACCTGGGCCCTGACATAAGGAGACCCCTGCAAGAAACAAAACAACTCTTAACCAAACTCTTATCTTAGACAGGATACCTGCTGGGAATGAAAAAGAAGTCCGTTCACCCTCTCACTCTGAGAAAGAGTAGGATCAACTACAGGCAACAATATAATCTTTATCACACAGAGACCCGATTCTCAAACTTTTCCACCAAAGTAACCATAATAGCAGAGAGCTGCAGGTGTATGGGGCTGAGACTGGGTACGTGCTGAGGAGGAAAGGGGAGAATTCTAAGGGCATAGCCTGAAGTAGTTTTATTTTATTTACCTTAAATCCATAAGTTTTTATTATCCCTATTATGTTTTCCGAATAAATAGTCTCTACTCCGCAAGTCTTCAAATACAACTGAGGCTTGAGAAAAGCCACATAATGGCTTATCCTGTAACCACACAGCCTCATCTGAGAGCAGTGGGAATGTTTGGTCTGGGTTTTTGTCTCCCTGGTTACTTAAAATCACTGAGCTGGAAGTCCTATTGCCTTAAACCAGTGGTTACTTAAAATGCACTGAGCTGGAAGTCCTATGGCCTAAACCAGTGGTCGGCAAACAGGAGCTCACGAGCCACAGGCAGCTTTTTGGCCTCTTGAGTGTGGCTCGGCGTTAGAACCACTTCTTCAAAACAGACTCGTCCAGGCCAAAACCGACTTCTGCGCATAGGCCGCGAAGTTTCAATCGCACTGTATGTGCGCGCCCGCACATGGTGTTTTGTGGAAGAAGAGCCACACTCAAGGAGCCAAAGAGCAGCATGTGGCTCATGAGCCACGGTTTGCCGACCACTGGCATAAACCCTAGTAGCAAAGACAGGGCTACTTTAGGCCCGGGGTCTCCAGCGCTCCTAGTACTCAGCAAATTATCCCTCCTTTCAGTTTACTGTCTCTTCCTGAGTCACATGCAACAGGTGGGAGTCCCTTTCTGCCCCACCATCCTCCTCACAGATCGCTGCACTTCCCAGCTGATAACTAAGTACTATTGCTGCCTCACCTGAGTGTGTTCTTTCATTTCCCCAATCTATTAATAATCCTTTCTGAACCAAGGTTCAGGAAACACCAAATGAGAGATCTCTCTCTCTCAGCACAAACATCCCCTGGGTTTCAGAGTCAAGTAAGTCACCTCTGTCCACAGCCAATGACTCTATAATGTAATAGCACGTTTTGAGCTAGAACAGCCAGCAGCCAGTGCTGATTTTTAGAACTCTGAATCCGATTTAAAGTTCAGCCTACAGCAAGTTTCACTTGTAGGGTTTATAAAAAGCTTTCACATAATGACCTCATTTTGATTTTCCCGTCTTACCATCCCCTGAAGTAGAAGCACCATCTGCCACTATTCCCGTTTTATAAGTAGGGCTTCCAGAGGTGAAGCTGCTAGCACCAAGGGAAAGCCCTAAGCCGCAATGCAAACCCAAGTCCAAGGCTCTTTCCAGCCAGACATGCTTCCTTAACGTTTCTGTGACTAGTCCAGTCTCGTCCTGCCTGAAAACCTTTGCACAAGCAATTCACTTGACTTGCAATATAGTTCTCTTGGATAACTACGTGCTCTTCAAGGCTTGGCTTAAATGTTACTTCTTTGGTAAAGCCTTAACTAACATCCCCACAGCACTCTCCACCTTCCCACGCTGGGCTACACCATCCCACCCTCTCATTACACCCTGCACTTCCCTTTCGCAATGTAAGTACATCCTTATGTGCGCATAAATGTGATCAAGGCTGTTTCTCCTAGCGCGTCAGATCCTTGAGGCTAGAGACCATCTCTATTTCATCACCTAGAACAGTAGTAAGAACTCAAATAACCTATTGAGTACATGAGGAGTCGGGCTTGACCAATAGTAGACTGAGTGACCTTGGTCAAAGCATTTAACCTCTTAGCCTTGGGTTCTACATTTGTAAAATGGAATACTTCTTGACCTGTATCTTAATGATTAACTGAACTATGCACAGAAAGCACTCAGAACACTGCTTGGCACACTGAAAGCCCACAACAAGATCGGCTCATTCAACAAATACGTATTCCAGGAATATAAACAATTATTGGGATAAAATCTAAGTTCCTTCCAGTAGTCTCTACACCATACCATTTTCTATCGCATGCCACTCTCTCCCTTAACCAAAATGCTCTGGCCGAGTCACCTATATATTTTTTTCCAGTTCCCAATCCTTTCTGAACCAGGGTTCAGGAGACACCAAACGAGAGCTCTCTCTCTCTCTCTTGTGCCCAGCTAAGCTCTTTCCTTGCTGAGGGACTTTGTACATGCTACTTCCCCCCCCACCCCTTCTCCTCTTCACTGGGCTGGTTTCTGCCACAGCCTCTGGGTAACAGCTTTAATGCCACCTATTAAAGAGGACTCTTGCCCTAGCCGGCTTTGCTTGGCAGACAGAGCATCGGCCTGCAGACTGAAGGGTCCCAGGTTCAATTCTGGTCAAGGGCCCGGGCCCGGGCTCGATCCAATAAGGGGCTTACAGGAGGCAGCCAATCCGTCTCCCTCCCCCTCTCCCTTCCTCTCTGAAATCAACAGAGAACATATATATGTACTTAAAGAGGACTCTTCTGTCCACCTTCATCTGCTTAGCCATTCACACTTTCCCCTCCCGCCAGACTGTAAGCTCCAGGCAGGCAAGAATTCTCAAGCGCCGCCGTATCTATCCCTCCAGAGGGCCTAGCTGGTGCCTGACCACAAAGCAGAAACTTAGTAACTAAACAAGTAAGTGACAGCTGCCGCTACTAAGTAGCGTTTGGTTTCACTCCCCTCTATCCGAACATTATGTGGGAGACGCTCGGGCACCCCGGTTTCCTCACATTCCTCTCCTCTGCCCTGGAGAACATTTTAGGTGACGGCAAGGGCAGGACTTACCGGGCAGGGAACGTCTCCCTAGAGGGCAGTTCCCCTGTTGAGAAAGAAGACATCACCGACGTCACCCAAGATGAAAGGAGGGGAGACGCAGCTTGCTTTTCCTCCTAAGCCAAGACGCCCAGGTGCTGGTGACAGGTGAAGCCTCGGCCAGCACACGGGGACCGGCCCCAACATCTCAACTTCCCGGCGGCGGCGGAGGGAAGACCCCCTTGACGTGGACGGGAGGGAAGGACGGGCCCCGGGATCCCGCCGGCGACTCCCAGACTCTGGAGCCTCCGGCCGGGGCGGGCGCGGCTCTCGACCCCCACCCTCCTCAGCGCGGCCGGAGGGTGGGGGGCGGCAGGGGCCGGTGCGCCGCGGCCTCGGGAAGCCGAGGGGCCCCGGGCTCCGCAGGACGACCCGGGGCCACCCAGCCCGCGGCCTCCGCGTCCCAGTGCCCTTGGTGCCCGGCCCGGCCGGCGCGCCCGCCCCGGCCCCCCAGCAGCCCGCCAGCAGCCCCCCGCCGGGCTTCGCGCCGCCGCGGCCCCGCCCCGGGGGGCCCCTACCTTCTGGAAGGCGGAGAGCGAGCGGCTGAACGCCCGGGACACGCAGCGGGACCGGGACAGCATCGCGACGGCGGCGGCGGCGGCGGCGGAGCGGAGGGCGGGCGGACACCGGATATAGGGCCCGGCGGCGACCGGAAGCGGGGCGGGCCGAGGCACCGCGCGAGGAGAGGAGGGGGGGTGCGGAGCGAACCACTGGCGGCGGGGGCCGCGGCGCGGGGCAGCCCGAGTGACCGCCCGGTGACCCAGCTGCGGGCGAGGCGGGGCGGCGCGGAGCTGCCCGCCGGCCTGGCCGGTCCTCTCCGGGGGCCCACGCGACGGCCCGGCGCCCCGGTGGTCCTCCAGGTCCCGCACCGCCGACCTCCCCGCGGAGCGGGCTCAGAGCGGGGCGTCCTTCCCCGCCGGGTCCCTGGCCACCGCGCCCCCTCCTCCGCCAGACCGGCCGGCGGAGAGCACGGACTTTGAGCCCGGCCCTGGCCACTCGCCTGCCTGATCTTACACTCGTTTGGCCTTGGCAGGTGACATGGCCTCCCTGCGCCCGGAGCGAAGCAGCAGAACTGACACAGAGCCTCAGAAGGCCCCCCCAGGAGCCTTCCTTCTGCATCAGCACCTCCCGCTCCCCCTGCTCCCCCTCCAGCTCTGCAGCCAGGCCCCTCGGTCCCCAGACCCCCGTGCACTTGGGAGGCTGCTCGTCTGTGTCTCTTCCCCCAGAATATAAGCGCCGGGGATGGTTCAGTGCGGTAGCCCCGGCGCTTAGAGCAGAGAGTGGCATCCGGTGGGTGTGCAATCGATGTTTTGGGGCTGGATGTGGGCCCCCCGGGCTTTGGGGTAGACCCTTCTGCCCTTATCTTCAAAGTGACAGCACATAGCACCCCCTTTGCTTCTTTAGGGCCCTAGCTCGCCTTCCTAATCGTAAGGGTTTTCTGTAAGCTTCTGACGGAGTGAAGGATGAATGAATGAGTGAGCCACTTGGTTAGGACTGTTCACGCTCGTCTCTTGAAGTGAGTCATGGTGCGGTGCCTTCAGTCACCCAAACTCTGGAGGCACTTCCCCTGGAACTCTGGCTGGATTGGCAGGCGCCCTAAGGAGAAAGGGGAGGAACGTCCTTGCCCTGCTGCTGCCCCTGATCAAGTCCTCAGCATCCTTCCCCTAGCTCTTTTTATTATTATTATTATTATTATTATTATTATTATTATTATTGACAGTATCACAGATATCTCCATTCCCCCTTTTGTCCCCCTGCCCCCAGCCCCCACCCCATCTGATTTATTTTTTTTAAGTTTTCTAATTTTCCCTGAGCCTCCACTCTTTGTTGTTTTTAATTTGAGAGAGAGAGGAAGAAAGAGGGAGAGAGATAGAGATAGAGATAGAGATAGAGATAGAGATAGAGATAGAGGAAGAAAGAGGGAGAGAGATAGACCAAGCCAGTGCCCTGACTGGGAATCAAATCAGCGACCTCTTGGTGCACAGGATGATGCTCAACCACTGAGCCACACAACCACTGAACCCCACGGGGCAGGCACCACTCACTCTCTCTGTCCTCCACACCTGTGTCTAAGATTCAACTCTAATCCTGTCATTGCCCTAGTTAAAGTCTTTCCATTGCTTCTGCCTATTGGCAGGATAAAGCTCAAACTCCCCAGCCTGACCAGGCACCTGGCCTCTGGCTACATGGTGATGGTCCTACCCACACTACCCAGCACAGCCCCAGAGTCCTCTCTCTCCTTCCAATGTTTGTGTGGTTGTTCTTTTATTTACTCAGGACTCTTCATCATCCCCCAAAGCGATTTAAAATCCCTCCCCTAATCCCTTTGGGCAGAGTTAAGGTAACTTTTCTGTGCTTGCAAAACGTGTGTCTGTATCTCTACAGTTACTTTGTAATGTGCTATTTACCTGTGTGTCTGCTCTCCTGAGCAGAGTAGCAGGAGGAAAGAGATGTTCCAATGTCTCATTTTATCGCACTTCCCTTTATTGTAGTTTACAATGTTTCAGTTGTCACAAATTGAAGGCCAGATCTTTCACTGGCAAAAAGATTACAACTTGCTTTATTGCGGTACTCTCTACTAGCTGTATTGCCCTGGTCTGAAACTAAACCTGAAACATCTCTGAGGTATGCCTGAATTTCCCTCCACCCTCTGCACAGAGCGTAGTGCCTGGTCCTCTTTAGGTGCTTAATAAACACAAGTAGAAGGACTAAATATGCTGGGTGCAGCGAAAGAATCCAAGAACAGTAATTAGAACTACGGCAATCCCTTGTAGGGGTTGCTGTTAATATTTTTTAGAGAGCTACTTAATTTTTATTTACTTCCAACATCTTCATTGTTGAAAGTGTTACAGATGTCCCTATTGTCCCCCATTGACCCCCTCTCCCTCAGTCCCTCCCCCCTCCCCCATTGTTATAGTTTTAAAAAGAATAATTTTTGAGAGTCTTATCTAAGGGTTATAAGTGGCAAAGCATTTATCCTGGAATTTCAGTGCTCACCCAGGTTAACCTTTTAGTCATAGTCACCACACACACACACATGCACACATGCTCACATGCACACACGCACATGCACACTCACAGTAGCCTGCAAAGTCCCCCTCAAAGGATAAAGGTGGAGTTGATTTTCTTGAGATTTGCCTCTGAACTTCCATGGAGCCCAAGGTCAAACTCAATAGACTTCCACCCCCTTCTGTGTTTAGAGGCCCTCAGGATGCAGCATCATGGATGGGGCAGGAGTTGGTGAACATAAGTTGTGGCAGGGTTCAAAAGAGAATGTTCAGAAAGGTATTATAAAATATACATTCAAAGGAGTGTATAAATACATGGGTATGGCCTAATGAAAAACGATGAAAGGAATACCCACGCCCACCACCCAGCGTAAGGAATGGGAAAGCCCCGTGCGGCCCTCCTTGCTGATCCTCCCAAAGTCAACCACTGCTCCTCGGAATTATGTTTTACCCACCCACTCACTTCGTAGCTTCAATACACACGTGTCCTAAACTATACTCAGTTTTGCCAATGTTTTTCAATTGAGGAACCGACGTGTGTACTTTCAAAGTATGTAAGAAAAATGTTTGTTCCTAGGAAGGTTAATAATGGCTCTGTTAATGAAAAACACCACGGAATGGCAGCTGGCCTTAAATGACACGCACAGTGCCCTGGGTGGGGCTGCTCAGTGGTTAGAACATCATCCCATGCACCAATGGGCCATGGGCTTGATCCCTGGCCAGGGCACATACCCAGATTGCAGGTTTGATCCCTAGTCAGGGCATGTATGGGAGGCAACCCATACGTTTATCTTTCACGTTGATGTTTCTCTCCCTCTCCTTTCTCTCTCTGTGGACTCAATGAGAAACATATCCTTAGGTGAGGATTTAAAAAGAAAACACACATAGCATTCTTTTCCCTTACCTGAAATTCCGCAGTAATCATATGTGTGGTCTGAACCCTCGCTTATATGTTTGTGAATATTACTGACCAATGGCAGATGTGCTATAGCCTTTCCTTCCACGTCTGGGCTCCATAAATAGAGATGATACACTTCGTATCACACATGACATGTAGATTCCATCTATCTCTCTATTCAGTTTTATTTTTTAATATATTTTTATTGATTTTTTTTACAGAGAGGAAGGGAGAGAGATAGAAACATCAATGAGAAACATCAATCAGCTGCCTCCTGCACAACTCCCACCGGGGATGTGCCCGCAACCAAGTTACATGCCCTTGACCAGAATTGAACCTGGGACCTTTCAGTCTGCAGGCTGATGATCTATCCATGTGCTATTATGTTTTAAATTAAAACTAATGGATAGGTGAATACTCAGTGAAGACCTAGACATGGTTTGGCCTATTTTTAAATGTAACATAAATGGAGTCACCGTGCCTGTATCATTCTGTGACCTTCTCCTTTCACCCAACGTTACGTTTGGAGAATTTATCCGTGTTAAGTTGAGCTGTAGTTCATCGGTTTTGATTGCTGTATTTCAGACAATCACTCCACTGTCCAACCTGAAGGAGGAGAAGATGGCAGGATTCAAGTGATGTTCGGGGGCAGGTGATCTGGCCAGTGAGCTCGCCCCAGTTCCGTCAGAGACGGGGGCTGTGAGCCAGCAAACAGCCTCCCCACCGATGTTCGAACCTCTGCAGGAGGAAAGAGCCACAGGGCCCTCCTTTCTGCAGAGCTGAGACGCCATGTTTCGGTGCTGGCTGATTTCAGTATCCTCGGGAGGACACAGGGAGAAAGATGTTCACTTCGGATGCCTCGCTGGCGGATTTGGAAGCAGCCGTCGGGAGCTCCCTGCTGGAGGCCGGTGCAATGGAAGATACTGAGTAATCCAATCCCCAAACGGTCAAGGGGCTCTGGAGGTCTGCAGGCCAGGAGGGTCCTCTGTGCGCTGACTTTTCTGGGCAGCAGTTGAAGTGGAGGGTGGGACGTGGCAGGAGGTCAGCCAACCAGCTGTGGCCTCCATCTGCATATTCATAAGCCCCCCACACCGGTTGGCTGTGCGAGGCAGCCCCCACGGTCCCCAGTGCCCATGTCTGTAGCAGGGCTGGGGCTGTCAGACCGAGCCTTGCACTGAGAAGGGGCAGAAGACTTCCCTCGGCCAGCCACAGGCACCAGGCCTGACTGGGGAGGAAGCAGGGGAACCAAAATCACTTCCTGACCATGGCTCCGTGTGCCCCAGGCCGGTGAAGGGTGGACCGCTCCATCTCCTCGGGTGGCGGGCCCCACCTGGCCACCGAGCCCGGGACTCAGACCAACCCGAAAGCAAGCATCTTCTCTGTGAGTAGCACCATCCCTTCCCTTTGCCCCGCCAGAGCACTTTTTAAAATGATGGAATTGTTATTGTTAAAATGTCTAAATATGCAGAAAGGTGGAGAGACTGGCAGTGCCTACGTACCCATCATCTAGACCAAACAGTGGTTGACCCACTGCTCTATTTGCTCCATCTGTTTTTGTTGGATAAAATACTTTCCCAGTAAACTACAGCCACAAACATCACTCTCCTAAGTCCTTCTCCCGAGCACTTTTTTTAAAAATATATATTTTACAGAGAGGAAGGGAGAGGGATAGAAAGTCAGAAACATCCATGAGAGAGAGACATCGATCAGCTGCCTCCTGCATGCCCCTCACTGGAGATGTGCCCGCAACCAAGGTACATGCCCCCCCGACCAGAATCAAACCTGGGACCTTTCAGTCCGCAGCCCGACGCTCTACCCACTGAGCCAAACCGGTCTCCCCCGAGCACTTTTGAAACTCTTCTCTCCTTAGGTTCTCACACCTGCCTAGAGGGAGGGGCCGATTATCATCCCTGTTTTAGAAAAGTGGAAAAGGCGGAGGCTTGAGGGCAAATGGCCGGGGAGAGAGTTCAGACCTGTCCCCACACAGGGGCCCAGGGCGCCCGCCTCACTTCCCTCACGGCCCCCTGGAAGGAGGCCTTCCATGCAGCCGTGTTTCCTGGAGAGCGAGGAGGGGTCGCAGCCTCTGTGTGGGACCCGGGGCTGCCACTTCAGCTTTGTCTGCCTCCTCCGCAAAGCAAGGCCACGGCATGAAGACCCCAGATCCCCCCACACTGCTCTGTGATGTTGTCACTGGTTCCCACAATAGCCAACGCATGGAATTTTTTTTACAAAGCTACATTTATTTCTGTATGCCCTTCGTTCGTTTGCAAATGTGATGGTGAAGATTCTTTTACGAAATAGAAATGATAGTAAATTGTAGTCTTTTGTATGCTTACCTTTTGTGCTCTTATCTGCAAATAAAATGGTAGCAATTCTGAAGCTGTTCCCATTATTTTATTTTATCAGTGGTTGAAATCTAAAAGCTTGGAAAGTGGTCATTGAACCAGGTAATCCCTAAGTCCCTTCCAGCACGAACGTTCAGGGCTGTGGGGCCTTCAAAAGTTACTGTTGCCGAGACCGGTTTGGCTCCGTGGATAGAGCGTAGGCTTGCGGACTGAAAGGTCCCGGGTTCGATTCCGGTTGGGGGCATGTACCTTGGTTGCAGGCACATCTCCACTGTGGGGCGTGCAGGAGGCGGCTGATCGATGTCTCTCATCGATGTTTCTGACTTTCTATCTCTCTCCCTTCTTCTCTGTAAAAAATCAATAAAATATATATATTTTTTAAAAAGTTACTATTATCGGGGCTGGAGAGTGAAGGCATGTGTTATTTATTACATGTGATCTTCACTGCAGCCCGAGGAGATAGCATGGTTATCAACCCCAAAGAGGTGAGTTAACTTGCGTAAAGTCACAGAGAGCTAGCGCATCCTACGGAGGTCTGACACCCAGTGGGCAGATTGTTCCTCGGTTCAGAAGCTCCAGGGACACCAGCCAGAACGGCTTCTGACTTGATTGTATGTGTGTCGGTGCACAGGACTGGGCGGCCTGAGCCGTCAGTCTGACCTCCTCTCCCCATTTCCACCCTCCGTCAGGGGCAGGGAGCTCTGAGGGGTGGGCCAGCGATGGGTGGTCCACGCGGGGGAGATGCAGGACCCTCCCAGCGGCCCCATCCGAAGGAATGAAACAGATGAGGTTGCATCTGAAAACACCTCCGTCAAGCATAAAAATACTGCCTGGCCCTGAGATGTGCGACTGGAGAAGAGTTACACTGTCAGCCAAAGCTCGCTGAGCCTGGTAAGGACGAGAGGGAAGTGCTGGTTGGTCCAGGAATACTGAGTGTGTGTCAGACGAAAGTGTGTTTGGATAGAAAAGCGTGGTTCAAGGTTCACTATTATGATGGGCCCATGGGGGGCTCTTAGGTACTGTCGCCTCTGCAGAGGAGAGGTCGACCCAGCAGGCATTTTCCTCCATATCTTCCTCACGGTATTGTGGGTGGTTATCTACTAGGCCCAAGGCAGGTGCGACTGGAATCCAACTAAGTCCAGGAAGTGAAGAGAAACACAAAACGTTCCCAACAAAATCTAGCAGGAACTCTGGCAAGGAAGTCACAACAGACACCCTGGAAGTCACAGCGACAGCGAAGAGAAAGAGTTGGGACCTCTTGTGCTTCCCTTGGTGCCTTTTACCTTTAGGGACCCCGTCGCCCGCCTTACTTAACTGATTGTTCCCTGGTGGCCCTGCTGCAATGTGTCAGAGGTGTTTGCCGTTCCCTAAATGTGGTCTCAGCGGCCTGTGAGAACCCTCCCTCTACCCCTTTGAGCAGAGCTTGGGTGGTCTCCAGAGAGACACACAGAGGGGCTAGGCGGCGATCTGTGCGATGATAATCTTGCAGACGCAGCCTGTCTTCTAACGCATCAGCTGAAAGGAGACAACACACGGCTTCTTATGTCTGTTACTTAAAACTCAACCTCACCCTCATGTCACTCTTGGTAGCTGTAAAGTCCTATATGACCTCTTCGCAGAAATCTCAGGAGCCCCGTGTTCTGTGCTCATGTTTGGAGCAAAATTTGCTTCTGCACAGTGGGGCTTTTTATGTCCGGTGCCCAGCAATATCTGTATTTCTCAAGGAGAGAAAATGCAAGCTTTGTTTGTTTAACGGACTTCATTTCTTTAGAGTAGTTTTAGGTTCTCTGCAAAGTTGAGCAGAATGCTAAGTGAAATAAGCCATGAAAGAAAAAATGCCACATGATCTCACTCATTTATGGATAATAAATAACATTATAAACTGATGAACAAAAAGATACAGAGGCAGTAAAACATCAAACAGACTGTCAAACTACAGCGGGAAGGTTAGGGAGAGATGGGGTAGATACGAGATCATCCGAAGGACTTGTCTACATGCATATAAGCATAACGGATGGATGAAAGACACTGGGAGGTGAGGGCATGCATGGGAGTCAGTGGGGGAGTAGGAGGAATGGGAAGATAAGTACGCATGTCATACATTAATAAAAAATAAAATTAAAAAAATTGAGCAGAATGGACAGAGATTTCCGCCACACGTACACAGCTTCTTCCTCAGTGCAAGTTCCTTATGACTAAAGGCAAAGGCTGCCTTTCTTTAAATTAGAAAAGTGAAAGTATACCCATAGAAAATACGGAAAATACAGAAAAAAAGTAGAGAAGACAATGGGGTGGTGAGGGCCTGGAAAGGGAGGAGGAAGGGAGAGAGCTAGAAGAGGTTAGTAGGGGGAAAGGAGGACCTATATATATGCTTTCCACAATAACGGGGAAAAGAAAAAAGAGAAAAGAAAAATAGAGAAACAAAGTTACCTATGGTTCCATCACTCATAAAGAACTATTGCTTACATTTTAATGTATTTCTTTCTCATCTCTTTTATTTGTATTTAATTTCTTTGTATGTAATTTCTCTCCCCCACTTACTATAAATATTCTATAAGCTCTTCTTAAACACAATTTTAAAATAATGGCTACATAGTATAGTCTCTTGAAGATGATACATACTTTATAATTTGTTTCACCAATCTCTACTCTTATAAATAATACTGGGATAATCATTTTTGACATAAATCTGTGGATATTGCCTATTTTCTTGATTCTATTTCTTAGATGTAGAATTATCAACTCAAATGGCATAAACATGTTTGCTTTATAATGTATATCATATAAATATTTCCCAAAAATATACGAAAAATGAGCAAAATTACTGAGAGTGAAGAAATACAAGTAATGAGATAACACTCACATTGGAAAAGATTTAAAAGACTGACAAGGCCCAATGTTGATGAAGATGAGGAGATATGTGTTCTTTTGGTAAGAGAACAAATAGGCTATTTAAAAGTATATATACAAATAATGCATGAAAACATTCTTTGTTGTTAATCCTTACCCGAGGATATTTTTTCCATTGAATTTTTAAAGTGAGTGGAAGGGAGGGGGGAAACAGAGGGAGAGAAACATTGATGTAAGAAAGACACATGGATTGGTTGCTTCCTGCACATACCCTAACCAGGGCTGGGGATCAAGCCTGCAACTAAAATATGTGCCCTTGACCAGAATCAACCTGGGACCCTTCAGTCTGTAGTCCGATGCTCTCTATCCACTGAGCCAAACCAGCTAGGGCATAAGAACATTCTTATAAAAATCCAATTAATACAGAACTATACAGAGGCCCTCATCCCAAACAGGTGATACATCCCTGGAGGGCATTTGGGCAACAAACAAAATGTTTAATATCAGCCTTGTCTTTGACTCAGAATTTCCTCTTCTAGAAAGAAATCCTAAGGAAATGATAGGATAAATTCCCACAGATGTAGATAGAGAAGTGTTCCTCTCAATACTACTCTTACTCATAATAACTGCTAACAGTTATCAGCAATTTACTATGTGCCAAGAACTATTCTAAAAAACGTATCATACGTTAACTCATTGGATCTTCACCAGAACCCTATGATAGGTAGGTATTATGGTTATTCCCATTGTATTGATGAGAAAGCTGAGGAACAGAGAGGTTGCAAAGCTAGTAAGTGGCCCTCAGGGATCAAGTCTAGGCAACCTGACTCCAAGGCCCACACTCTCAGTCTTCATGCTGTGTTGTTTCTACTGCTATAACAGTGAAAACACAAGACAAATATATCCAAGGGACTTTATCTAATCAATTAGGGTACACCCACGCAATGCCATCTCCTCAGCTCTCACAATGTTGATTGATTTTCATTGACATGAAAGAGAAAAAAGTGAAGCCATAGAACTATGTATCTATAATGAGTGGCCAGATTATTATGATCTCTGAACACATACTAATCTGGCCACTCAGAGTGTGTGAGTGTGTGTGTGTGTGTGTGTGTGTGTTTGTGTAAGGCCCGGTGCATGAATTCGTGCATGGGTGGGGTCTGGCCAACCTGACCAGGGGAGGGGACATGGGCAGTTGGCTGGCCTGCCTGCTGGTCAAACTCCTGGTTGAGGGTACAATTTGCATATTAGCCTTTTATTATATAAGAAATATACTGAGTGGCCAGGTTATTATGCATTCAGAGATCATAATAATCTGGCTACTCAGTGTATAATTCCATTTTTTTGGCTTTTACAATTTATATACTTATGAGAAATGATGTAAATTTATCTGCACACAGAGAAAGGAGTTTGGAAGAAAAGACACCAAAACGTTATCTGTATTTTTTTTTCTGGAAAGCGCATTATAGGCATCTTTCTTTTGCTCTTCGTACATTTCGATATTTGTGAAGGAAAGTGATCCCATATTACTTGCATCATCTCAGAGGAGCAGCAATGCTATTTGTAAAGGACTGTGACAATTGCTCCTTTTATCAGTGGCTGGGAGAGTGCCGAGGGTTAATTTTCAAACAGAAAGCCCTGCTGCTCTCGCCACACCCAGATAAAGGGCTTTGGGCAGCACGCTGCCCCCAGCACAGAGGTTTCCTGTTTCTCAACCCAGAGGCAGAGTTTCCATGATTGTCCCGCAGAGACGGGCAGAGACACCTCCGGGCGCCCAACCGCAGTGTTTCCAGATTCCGGGCTCGAGACATTCCTGCTGATTGTTACTTCATGAAACACGCGAGCCCCTAGTCGTTCTGGCTTCATGCAACCTCAGAAACCATACCTTAAATACTTACACGGGAGAGCTGGCAAAGTGTGTGTGTCTATGCACTTTCTTGCACACGTGTGGTCTCTCTCTCTTCCTCCCTCTTCAGGTGCTACATGAATCTGAAATATAGTGCCTATAATACAAGGAGTCAGTCTACTAGTAAATGAAGCGCATACAGAACAATTAATTTAATGGGGTCAGCAAACATCTACAGTGGTACCTCGAGTGCCCTAACATACAAGATTTTTGAGATACAAGCCGTTGAGCGAGCGATTTTTGCTTTGAAATACGAGCAACATTTGAGATAGGAGTAATCACTCGGATCGGCCGGCTGCACACGACCCACCAGTTTACCACGACTCGAGCGTCTCATAGTTTCCCACGCCTCAAGGTTATGGAACGAATTAAACTCGTATCTCGAGGTACCACTGTATTTGGTGACAGTGGGCAGCCAGGCACTACTTGGAGACACAGAGGGAGCTCACCGTCTAAAAAGAAAGACATGTGATCGTGTGAGAGAGATGGTGACATTGCAGTTGGATTTTGGAAGAGTCGGGGTTTATCAGGTGGGAAAGTGGGAGAAAGGCCTTCCAGGCTGGGGGAAGAGTAAGCGCAAAGACAAGAGGCACGAAGGAGTTTGGATGCTGGTGAAACCCAAAGCCCAGGGCAGCTCCACGTGAGTGAGGGTTGACGGTCGCCAGATGGGAGAAGGATTGGGGATGAGTGGAAAAGGTGAACGGAATTCAGAAGTAAAAATTTCCAGTGATAAAAACAGTCATGGGAAGGCAAAGTACCACCTAGGAATACAGTCAACATTGTACTAACTGTGTATGGTATCAGAGGGTACTAGACTTCTCAGGGTGATCACTTCATAATGTATATAAATGTCTAATCACTATGTTGTATACCTGAAACTAAAATAATATTGTCTGTCAATAATATTGTCTGTAATTTAAAATAAGTTTATAAAAAACATAGGTGAGTATTAAGGGTAGTGACTCCAAAGATGTTAGATTAAACCTGGCAATAATAATTTCTTTAAGTTATATTAATTTGTCAAGTTATTTTTAAAAATTATTTTAAAATTGCTGAAACCGGTTTGGCTCAGTGGATAGAGCATCGGCCTGCGGATTGAAGGTTGCGGGCACATCCTCAATCGGGGGTGTGCAGGAGGCAGCTGGTCGATGTTTCTCTTCATCGATGTTTCTAACTCTCTATTCCTCTCCCTTCCTCTCTGTAAAAAAATTTAGAGTTAGAGAGAGAGGAATCACCCCAATAGGGGATTGAACCTTCAACCTGACAGAGGATTGAACCTGCAACCTGCGCGTGTGCCCTGACAAGGAATTGAACCCACAACTTTTGGGTGCAGGAGACAATACTCAGCCAACTAAGCCACATAGGCCAGGGTTCAAGTCATCCGTTTTTATGTACAAATGTCTTACTCAAAGCAAGAACCTTTTAGTTATTCTGACCCTAGAACCTGGCCTTCTTCCAGCGGCATGTCCTCCCCCTGGTGGCACTGCAGCTGTCACCACCTCCCGCCCTCTGTCCTGGAGCATAGCGTGACATCGCTCCCAGGGAGCTGGTGCTGGGTGTCTCTGCTAGTGACCAGGGGCTGCAGGTAGAGGCCACGGCCATGTCTACGAACGGGACCCACTGGCCACAGAAGAGCTGAGGTTTGCCAGAGGGAGAGAATTCCAAGCAAGCGTTAGGATGAAAGTGGGAGGAAGAAAGCAAACTCTCCTGCCAGAGTTTGTGCAAGAGGAACAAAGGAGAAGGGGAAATCTATTGAGGGCGGCGTGGATCATTTACCTCTTCTAGGAAAGGAGGAATCTGCTTACCTGACAGAAAAGTCCTTCCACCTGCAGGGAGGTAGCTGAAGTGTGGTTGCGCAAAAGATTTGGAATCAAAAGATTTGGAACCGAGAGCCACTCTTGGCTGGGAGAACTACACTGACTCCCAAGTCTGGTGTGAGGTGCAACGAGGGAACATTTTACAAATGTTTCATAAACTCCAAGTGCCTCATACCCTCTGTCAGAACCTCCAGGTTAAAGCGCAGGGTGTCTTGAAACTTTGTGGGAATAAAACAGCCGACGGCAGCCTTTCCTAAAATAGCTCCCTCCTTCCCCCAGGCCTTCATTTCCAACTCCTATCTTGCTTTTTCTTAACAGGTAGCAGGACCAACTGTTAGTTCTCTCTCTCCTGCTGGACAGCCACCTCCGTGAGAGCAAATTCTACTGCTCTTGTCCACCCCTCTCCCTCCAAGTGCCCACAGAAGGCCTGAGGCATGGGAAGTGCTTAACAAATAGTTGTTAAGTGTTGAGCGCATGCAAATGGATGCACAATCTGATTCTTCCGGGAGCCAGACGGCTGGCTCTCAATTTTTGATTTGTTTCAAAGGCAGGTTCCCTGCGGGACCCTGAGGGATGCTGATTTAGCAGAACTGGCTACTGAATTTGCTATTTTTAACAAGTGCCCGATGACTCTGTAGCAGGTAGTCCCGAAGAGAGTTACTTTGAATCGGACAAATCTTGTTTTGACTCCAGCCTGCCACTTACTTACTAGTTATATGACTTTAGGAAGTAAGTTCATAACTGCTCTGAGCCAGTTTCTTTCTTTCTTTCTTTCAAAATATTTTTTATTTATTTTTTTTTACAGAGAGGAAGGGAGAGGGTAGAGAGCTAGAAACATTGATGAGAGAGAAACATCGATCAGCTGCATCCTGCACATGCCCTTGACGGATGGAACCCGGGACCCCTCAGTCCGCAGTCCGACGCTCTGTCCACTGAGCCAAACCGGTCAGGGCTGAGCCAGTCTCTTTATCTGTAAAGCAGGAATGACAACATCCTCAGGGAGCTGTTAGGATCATTCAATCAGGTGATGGATGGACCGTTGGATGGACCATTGTGGGCCTCATGTCAGTTATGCAGTTAGCTGTCATCGTTGTTTTGTTTTGTTTTATATTTTATTGATGTTTTACAGAGAGGAAGGGAGAGAGATAGAAAGTCAGAAACATCGATGAGAGAAAGACATCGATCAGCCGCCTCCCCACAGTGGAGATGTACATGCCCCCGACCGGAATCGAACCTGGGACCATTCAGTCCGCAAGCGGACGCTCTATCCACTGAGCCAAGCCGGTCTCGGCCATCTTTTTTTTTTTTTTTTTTTTTTATTGCCATTCTTGGGTTACTGCTATGCCCTGGCAGAACTTCCTCCCTGAAGGACCACTCACTTGGGAATCCTCAGAGTGTGGTCCCAGACCAGCAGCACCAGGGCAGCGGGGCCGGTGAGAGACGCGGTCCCCGCCCCACGCAGGCCTGGGAGGCAGCATCCCATTCTGAGCAGGCGGCCTGCGCGCACAGTCAGGCTGGAAGAGCACTGCCGAGCATCCGCCGTACCGTGTTCTTCCTGTCTCTAATTTCAGGGCCAGCCCTCCCAGGAGCTTCCTAAGCCCAGTATCCCAGAGGCTGGATTCTCCACCGGCTCATTCGGCTGCACCTCCAGCTGCGGACCTCAGGAGGAGGGATTGCCTCCTGGAGCCAGTGGCTGTGGCGCCGGGATGGATCCCCACTCCGGCTTGCTTCCTGCGCCACCCGGGGCCTGTTCCCCGCCAGCAGAAGCCCGTGTGGCAGGGAGGAGAAGCCCAGCGACCCAGGAGCAGGGCGGAGACACCCCCTTCCCCGGCAACCAGGTCCCCCATCCCAGCCTCACAGACCCCGACTGGTTTGGGGATGAGCACATCCAGGCCAAGAGGGCGCGCGTGGAGACCATCGTCCGCGGCATGTGCCTCTCCCCGAGCCCGCTGGTGCTGGGCAGCGCCCGAGCCCGGGCCGGCCCCCGCGGCCCGGAGAAGGCCCGGGAGCGGAAGAGGAAGCAGGACCTTCCCGTGCAGCAACCCGCCCTGCCAGCGGGCCCTGCTGGGAGCCGGGGCAGCAGGAAGGGGGGCCCTCGCGTGAGGGAACAGCTTCACCTTCTGCAGCAACAGCTGAGGCGACTGCAGGAGCACCTCCTGCAGGCTGAGCCCCGGGACGCCCAGCAGAGGGACGGCTGTGGGCGGCGGCCCTGGGCGATGGACGGTGGCCACCACCCGGGCTCCGGTGGGGACCTCCCGGGGCTGGAGGAACACGGAGCCTCTGAGGGCGATCACCAGCCCGAGGGAGCCAGGCTCCTTCCTTCGGGAACGCGAGCTTGGCTGCAGGTCCTGAGGAAAGAACTGACCGGGGCCGTGTCCCAGGCTGTGGACTCGGTGCTGCAAAAGGTCCTGCTGGCACCGCCCGGCCACCTGGCGCAGCTGGGCCGGAGGTGCCAGGCGCTGGTGCCAGCGGGCAGAAGCGAGACTTCACCCGAGGGCGGTGCCTGTGAAAACCCCCTCCCACTGGCCGCCTTGCCCAGGGGGCCCCAGGCCCAGGCCCAGGCCGGGTGCCCACTGGGAAACTCCTCGCTGGCCAAGCCTCTGGACTCTCCTAGATACCCTGTCTCCCCAAGAATGACCTCCAAACCCTGCCAGGGCCCCCCACCAAACTGTGCTGTGGCCGTGCCTTCCCCCGTGCAGGAAAGTCAGATTCTCGGTCAGCTCCTGGGTCAGGGCCCCCCGGGTCACTGGAGCGGCGGCGGTCTCCCCCAGGGCACATCTTCCCAAAGTCACCCCTCCCCGGAGTCTGCCCTGCGGCCTTGGGGAGCTGTCAGACTGCGCCCCACGGCGTTGAGCCAGCAGCACCCCGTGCCCTTGGCCCCCGCCTGTCTGGAGAAGCTGCCCCTTCTTCCCTCCGTGAAGGTGGAGCAGGGCGGCCTGCAGGAAGCCGCCCGGGGCCTCCCCTTCCCCGCAGTCCACATATCCTTTGCCGGAGGGGGAGTTCGCACAGGGCAGCCCGGAGACGCGCCGGGAAGGAGGGGAGACGCGGACAGAGAATGAATGGCAGGGCATTTGGAAGGGAATGGCGCTGCCCTCTTGGTGGGCTTGTCCATGCTGCTCGGGCTTCCTTCCCTGCGGCCCGCCGCTCCCAGGTTCCTGAGAAAGGGGTGACCTCGATCCGGGGTTTGAGCCGCTGGGAGGGCAGGTCCACTCTCCAGGGCACAGCAGCTGCTGCCATTACTCACTGAAGTGCTTTGGGTCTGAGAGGATTTTGTTTCTAAACTCCAATGGGCTTCCAAAGTAGGATAAATGCCCTGTGGAAGGAAGGAAGAGCTCCGTACTGGGCGGTCAGCTGCCCACACGCCTCAGCGGAAAGCGGCAAAGAGGTGACCTCCCCGGAGGCACGGCTCCCAGCTCCTGCCTCTCCAGGCAAAGGCCTGCAGGTCCAGGTCAGCGCTCGCCAGCCTTTCATACCCCGTGGACCACCGGTTGGCAGCCACTGGTCTAGCTACCCTGTTTCCCCGAAAATAAGACAGTGTCTTCTATTAATTTTTGCTCCCAAAGATGCACTAGGTCTTATTTCCAGGGGATGTCTTATTTTTCCATGAAGAAGAATACATACACATTTATTGTTGAACAAAAAAAAAAAAAAAAGGAAATTTATTACCTGTATACAGTAAGATACAGGTAGTAGTTGTCATCACAAACCAGCTCATTGATTGGCCGCAGTGCAGCCGGAGCTGTTCAGGCAGTGCGAGGTCTCTTTATTTTATTTATTTTAAATATATTTTATTGATTTTTCACAGAGAGGAAGGGAGAGGGATAGAGAGTTAGAAACATCGATGAGAGAGAAACATAGATCAGCTGCCTCCTGCACACCTCCTACTGGGGATGTGCCTGCAATCAAGGTACATGCCCTTGACAGGAATCGAACATGGACCTTTCAGTTCGCAGACCGAGAGAAGTCAGATGCCTTACGGTAGCTTTGGGGACCTTATATTTCGGGGAGGCCTTATTATCGGGAAGGTCTTATTTTCTGGGGGATGCCTTATATTACAGCAAGAGGCAAAACTGGAAGTAGGTCTTATTTTTGGAGAATGTCTTACTTTCGGGGAAACAGGGTAATCCATGAGGAAGATCTGAGGGCCCTGGCACTCCAGATGGGAAAGGAAACATTTTCCTCCAGGACTAGACCTGAGGCAGCTGGGTGGGGGAAGGAGCCCTCAGGGTAAGGAGCAGCTTCTCAGCTGCAGCTGAGAGGATGAAAGTGGGGTTGGGCATGTGGCGGGAGGGGAGACCCCTGAGGAAGGCCGAGGGGCCAGGCTGGTGTGCAGGGGTCTGGACCACCTTTGCCACCTTTAGGCAGGCTCCTCTCTCTCTCTC
>PVJN01017723.1:0-40126 GCA_004026805.1 Lasiurus borealis
AATGTAAATATCTGATATGCAGGATGTATTTTCGTTGTTACAAATTGAACATAATTAAAGCATAGTGATTAATCACAAAAACAATATGTAATTATATATTGTGAAATATTTATTTCTAATTATAAATAAATGAAATTTTTGTCTTGAATCATGGTGTAGCATGGGTAACAGTCTTCATATG
This sequence comes from Lasiurus borealis, assembly GCA_004026805.1. Classification (NCBI taxonomy): domain Eukaryota; kingdom Metazoa; phylum Chordata; class Mammalia; order Chiroptera; family Vespertilionidae; genus Lasiurus; species Lasiurus borealis. The sequence goes on from PVJN01017723.1 coordinate 182, forward strand.
ACAACAGTAAACTACATTACTACACTTTGCTACACTGAGGAGCGGTCTATTGGTTCCTAAGACCATGGGAAATAGGTGTTTTCTGATGGTCTTAGGGGACCCCTGTGAAAGGGTCGTTCGACCCCCAAAGGGGTCGTGACCCACAGGTTGAGAACCACTGCTTAGGACAGTGGTTGGCAAACTCATTAGTCAACAGAGCCAAATATCAACAGTACAAAGATTGAAATTTCTTTTGAGAGCCGAAAACTGACTTCTGCACATGGGCCACAAAGTTTCAATCGTACTGTACCATGCCCGCATGTGGTATTTTGTGGAAGAGTCACACTCAGGGGCCAAAGAGCCGCATGTGCTCACAAGTCACAGTTTGCTGACCACTGCCTTAGGAGAACTTTTATCTACAAATGCAATCTTTATAGTCTTCCTGGTAAATAGTATCTTGCTCTATCAAATAGTTTCATGTGTGTGGGCACAAATTAGCTCTTAGCCAAAATAAATTTCTCAATCCATCTAGGGACTCCATGTGCAGGCGAGCAGATAGATGGTTGTCTGCAAAAGGACTCAGGCCACTGGAGCAAGTGGGAACTGAAATCTAGCCCATGCGCTGATTCATCATCTGTGTAAACCAGAGAAGAGATGAATCTACCTGCAGGGCAGGGGGGCACACACCTTTTTCTATTTCTCACAAAGACCCCAAATGGATTGGCAGCAAACCTGACAGCAACACTAACTGAATTTACCCAAATTTATTAGAGCTTCCACGGTCCCTGAGTCTCAAACCCCCTCCCCTCTCTGACTCCACACCATTACACTGTCTGCTCATCAGCAGGGCTTCAAAAGATTCTCTTTTATGCATGTCTCTTCCTTGGAGCCAGGAACACGGCTCCCCTCAGTCCCTCCCATGGTCTCTAATGACCAGTTTGGGCTCTTCCATGTGTTTCCAAAGCTCATTCGGTTCTTATGTCATGTCATGTAGGATCCTTTTAGGTCATTCAGATGTCATAAGACTTTTTTCTGCACCCAACTTCAGATTCTCCTAGGACGTCTGAGAGACTCTGCTCTTACCAGGAGTTGTCAGGCTCTTTCCTTCAGGCAATGCCCGATCCACACTGAGTCCTCTTCCACAGTGACATTTCTAGGATTTTTCTCCTCTTACCTCCCAGAATCTTATACTCATACTAGAGGCCTGGTGCACAAATTCGTGCATGAATGGGGCCCCTCTGGGTGAGTCCTCCATCTGTTGCCCTCCCAAGGGGAGTGGCATATGGGATTGGGCTGAAACCAGCTCTCCAACTCCCCTGAAGGATCCCAGATTGCAAGAGGGTGCAGGCCAGGCCAGGGGACCCCACCAGTGCACAATTAGGGTGGGGAGGGATGCGGGAGGTTGGCTAGCCAAGGAGGGGCCATGGGAAGGTTCCAGGGTATGTCTGGCCCATCTCACTAAGTCCCAATTGGCTGGACTCCAGCAGCAAACATAGTGGTCAGAGCGTCTGCCGCCTGGTGGTCAGTGCATGTTATAACAAGTGGTTGAGAGGCCCTAGCATATCATTAGCATATTATGCTTTGGTTGGTTGAACAGTTGTACTGTCACCAGACAACTGGACACTTAGCATATTAGGCTTTTATTAATAGGATTTCTCAAAGTCTGTAAGTTCCATTCAGAATGTTTTCTAGAACATTCCCCCTCCATATATCCGTTACATGATCACTGTGCTGACAGGACACTAATTTATTTTTCACAGTGTACAGGCTACTGTTTCCTTGTCTCCAGCCTCCCCTAGTTTCCTGTATTTTGTAGGTACACACCCCAGTGCATCTTCAATCACTCGATATTGTGCAAGCAAGCTTTCCAATTTTGCATTAGACACAGTTCCAAGTACTTTGTACAGTTTGTCTCATTAATCACTTTCAAAGGGTCAAATGAGAAAGTGAAGGGAAAGACCTATTTGAGGGGAGGGAACTGTGGGCTTCATGGATAGGCTTCTGGGAGAATAGCTATTGAGAGTATATGTGAAATGTGCATTGTATTGATGGGAGAGAGTTCCAGGTTTTCAGTCTAAAAAGGTTACTATAAGAGTCAGAGGATAATTGTAAAACTTATTTTTTAAACTCATGATCTTATATATCTTCATTTTTACAAGATTTCTATCTTTTCTTACCCAAACCCATGATAGTTAAAATGCAGTTAAAAGAAATGCCTTAATAGGCAGTATGCATACTAGTAGATTTTAATTTGGACTAGGTAATAAAAGGGCTGATGCACTGGGGGGTAATCAAGGTTAAAATTTTGATCAAGGAAATTTCTTTTTTAGAATGGGTGCAAAAGGGGCACACATGTGATTTGGATAAATGGCACCTTTGGAAATTTGGGATTTGGGAAACTGCAATTGTTTGATAATAAATAGCAGGTTGTAGTGAAACAGGTGAGCCTTTATGACACATCAAAGGGAGGCTGGAACCCATTATCTGAGTAATTAGGGAGGAAAAAATTCTCCTTATTTCAACCACATAGGAGGAAGCAACTCTACTGCTCAAATTAATTATAAAATACCTTTAAGGGATGTGTTTTAAGTACGATATAGTCTTATCTTTTTTTAAAGAAAGATCTAAAAAATGTGAACTTAAGAACAAATAAAATATGAAATGCATAACCACATTTCAAATGATTTATTTTACTGTCCTTAATTGAATGACATGTTAAGTATATAAAAATAGTAAATGGGTACATGATTCAGTTGACATGAAACAACTTCTACACATTTTAGAAAACCTTATTAAAGCAGCCCTTTCTCACCTACCCCCTGCTGCATTCTCCCACCCTATTCTTGACTACAATATCTCAGAGCAACAAGAACCTGGTGTTTTAGGTACACCACAGTAGGTACTCAGAAACATTTGTTGATTGTATAAATGAATAAATATCAGAAGCACAAGCTACAGAATATTATTTTTAGGGTTCATCAGACAACCGATAATTGCAACATGCTTTCTTTCAATAGTATTTTCTTTCATTGTAATCATTCAATAAACAAAGTGAAAAAAATTGCCTTCAGGTACAAAATCTCTATCATATTCCAAAATAGGCCGCTGATAATTTTTTAAAAGTTTATGCATCACTTTTCTTTCTAGGACCCTGAAATGAAAAGAGATATACAAATTATTTTCAAATGTTATTATGATTAAAGTAGGTGGTATCTTAACATGGCAACGAATTAAACAGGATTTCTTATAATTATCCTAGATTTTAACTGATTTTTCTCACCAATTGTCTTTTCCTTTTAAATCCCTTTGTGTTTGTGTCAGTTATTTCCATACTTTATTGTGATTATGTTTTATGCTCATTGTAAGTATTCAGTTAGGTCTGTATCTTTTGCTTGTTATCAGTAGTCCTTGTATTCATTTACTAAGGCTGTTTGAACAATGTTCCTCAGACTGGAGGTCTTATAATGTGAAAACTTCATTGTTTCACAGTTCTGGAAACTACAGGTCTGAAATCAAAGTATGGGCAGCGCTGGTTCCTTCTGGAGGCACTGAGGGAGAATGTGTTCCATGCCTCTCTTCTGGCCTTCAGCAGCTGCCAACAATCCTCTTATTCTTTGGCTGTTGTCACATGGCTTTCTCTTGCTACTTTTCTCTGTATCCAAATTACCTTCTTTTTATAAGGACAACACTCATCGGATTAAGGTTTACTCTAGTAATCCACTATTAGCTCATCTTAACCTGAATACTTCTGCAGAGACCCTATTTCCAGATAAGGTCACATTTGTAGAAACCAGAGATTAGGACTTGAACATCTTTTGGAGGGGAGGGGGACAACTCAATTATATTTTTCTTTTCATATTGTGTTTCTCATATTCACATCACATTACTCAAGCTATGGTCCTGTGTTTCTTTCCTTTCAATGTAAAACTTTGTGAAAAGTTTCTCACTCAATTTTCAACGCAATGCAATAGGCATATCTGATTTTACCTTTCTGCTGAAACTATTAACTACTGGTTTTTATTCCTAATTTTACTTAATGTTTGTGAAATTTCACATCTCTGACCAGTTTTTCTTTTTAAAGTTATCTCTGCTATTGACTTTTACCCCCTTTTTCTATCTCATCACTTTTTATTGTCTTTCTTCTTTCCCTTTTCTCAAAAATTGATGTTCAAGATGGTGAAGTAGGTAAACACTGTGCTTACCACCTCCCATGACCACATCAAACTTCCAAGTAAACTACGGAACAATCATCATTCAGACTGCCTGAAATCTAGCTGAACAGAATCCTACAACTAAGGATATAAAGAAAAAGCCACATTGAGACGGGTAAGAGGGGTTAAGACTAATGGGCTGGCCCCACAACCACATGTGGCAGATAAAAATTGGGAGGATTATCTTTGCTGTGCAGATGCCCCCTAAGGAGCCAAGGATCTCATTCCCCACTGAGCCCCCCAAGCCCAGGGTTCCATTGTGAGGAAGAAAAGTCCCCATAACTTGTAGCTGTGAAAACCAAGGAGGCTGAGATGGTGGCTGAGTGAGACTAAGGGCTGCTGAACTCCCAGGCATTCCTCTTAAAGAACTCACACATGGTTTCTTTAAATTCACTGGCTCTGAGCTCCAGCACGAGAGCAGCAGCTCAAAGTCACCAAAGACATATGAGGAAGAACTGAAGTGTCTAGCTTTGGGGTGAGGGCTGGAGAGGCAGCTTTCTTCCAGAGAGACATGCTGGCTGAGGTCATTGTTTCTTTCCTGAGCCCTCCCTCTGCAGGCACAGGCCTGGCCTTATCTGAGTCTCCATCAACCTAACACTGTCAGCTCTACCCTGATGAATCCCTGAGACCCCTCCCTACTCAACTTGCTGTTTTACTTATGCTGTCTATAAGAGATTCATTTCAGGTCTAAGGACACACAGAATAAAAGTAAAAACAATATAAAAAGATGTTTTATGAAAACAGAAGTAAAGAAAATGCTGGGTAGCAATACTTATACCAGATAAAGGCTATAACAAAGACAAAGAAGGACCCAGCAATTCCATGTTTAGATATTTATTTAAAGAAACCCAAAATACTAAATCAAAAAGACATATGAACCCATATGTTCATTGCAACATTATTTACAACTAGAGGCCCGATGCACAAAATTCATGAAGACTAGGCCTTCCTTCCCCTGCTGCTGGCACCAGCCTCTCTCTGGCACCCGGGATCTGGGCTTCCCTCACAGTCCAGCTTTGCCTGGAAGGATGTCCAATCTAATTAGCATATTATGCTTTTATTATTATAGATAGCGAAAATATGGAAGCAACTTAAGTGTTCATCAAGAACTTAATAAAAAAGAGGCCCTGGCTGGTTTGGCTCAATGGTTAGAGTGTCAGCCCTTGGACCTAAAGGTCACAGTTCAATTCTCTTGGTTAAGGCCATGTACCTTAATTGCAGGTTCCATCTCCAGCCCTGGTTAGGGCTGTAGTAGGAGCAACTAGTCCATGTCTCTCTTATGTTGATGTCTCTTTCTTCTTCCTCCCTCCCTTCCATTCTCTCTAAAAAGGTCAATGGAAAAAATATCTTCAGATGAGGGTAAAAGAAGAGAAGTGGTGCATATATACAACAGAATATGATTCAGCCACAAAAAAGAATGGAATCTTGCCATCTGCAACAACATGGATGGACTTAGAGGGTATTGTGCTGAATGAAATATGTCAGACAGAGAAAGATAAATGCTATGTAATTTCACATATATATGGAATCTAAAAAACAAAGTAAATGAACAAGCAAAACAGAAACAGACTCATAAATACAGAGAACTTTTTGACAGTTGTCAGATGATAGAGTGTTTGGGAGGATGGATGAAAAAGATGAGATTAAGTGCAAATTGGGAGTTACAGAATAGTCACGGAGATGCAAAGTATAGCATAGGGAATTTAGTCAATAATATTGTAATAACTATATGTGGTATTAGATGGGTATTAGTTTTAGCGAAGTAAAGACTTCCTAGGTTATATAAATGTCTAGTCAATGGGTTCTACACCTGAAATAATCTAATATTGTACATAAACTGTAATTGGAAAAAAATTCTGTTCTTCAGAGTTCTAAAGTTCTTTGCCCTGTGCTCTCTGTTATCTCCCTGAACAAGTCCATCTGCTTTCTGGCTTCAGCATTATCCACTTGCAGATACTGTTGGATCTATTATATCCAACTCCTTTGTGCTCTGCAGACAATTTCTAACAGAAAAAAATAATATAGAATCAAGAGTCACGTGGACTCTAATAATTTTCAAAACTGTTTCAGAGCTAAAGTTTTAAACTGATATTAGACCCTCAAGTACTATTTTATATAGTTGCACTCATCCTTATTTTGAGTTGAGTTTTTTCTCATTCATTCTTTTTGCTGTATTAAGTCACAAATGAGTTTCTCTGGGTGTTTGGGTTAGGTGGATCCTACCTAATTATCTAGTCAATAATTTCAATACGACAAATGGAAACTTGCAAGATAAATTTTAAGTATTAACTTTTATTGAGTAATTACTAAGTGCAAAGCATTTTGCTTAAATCATTTATATTAATAATTTCTTGAAGATGAGGGAAGTGAAGCTCAGAGAAATGAAATAACTTGCTCAAGGCCAGTGGCAGAGCATAGACTCAAACTTTGTCCTCTTTGCTTTCAAAGCTTGTACTCCTATCTACTACCCCATGGTGTGCAGAATGAGAAATCAGGTTGGTAGCCGAATACAGAGTATTACCTTCATAAGTCCTCTTGTCCTTCTGCTTGGGTTAAATGTTGTGGCTGCTCTGAATCTTGAATATTTATGAACAAACAGGGTTTGCCCTGGGTGAAACAGGCCATTTCTTATTTTAGCTAGATCTTTAAATACCAGCCATTGCACAAGTATGAAATCCTCCATTATTAACCAGTAGGGGGTCTATCCGCATCAATGGGTGACCCTTTTTCTTCTATCCCCTCCAGGCAATTGATTAGGAATGAACTGAGTCTCAATCCTCAGGTGATTGGTAATTGAACCCTTATGTAGCTAGATACCAGAATGACTCACTGGAGTGAGAACAGCACCAAAGCAGATTGAACAAACAAACTTGTTTGTGATAAATGAGGGAATTTAGGTTGCATAAAATAGGTATCTTGAGCCTTTTTGTTTGCATGAGTCTGAGAGCAAGGGTGAGTTTAGTTGACTGTCTGGAAAAACTAGAATGGGATATTGTAGGAGGAAGATATAATTTTGGAGGAAGAATAATAAAGTATATGTTTCAATAGAATTGAATGACACCTAAAATATAATTATGGCTAAAAGTTTTACAGGGGGGTAGGGGGAAGAACGAGAGAGCCAGCGAGCACAGAGGAAGAGAAGAGAAGAGAAAAGAAGAGAAGAGAAATTATGAGAAAGAGAGAGATGAGACATGCCATAATGCTATTTCTTTGGAAAAGTTGCCGATATTTATAGATCATCAAATTACCAAAATCAGAGTTAATATGACTATGGGAAACATTAGTTTTTATTATTGTTGCTGTGGTGGTTGTTATTATAATTATTTTGGAAAGTCATTATAGAGATAGATTAAAACACTTTGAGATAAATTAAATTACAAGTACTTCTTCAAAGATGCAAGAATGAGCAGGGTTATTTTGGAGTTTCCTTCTAGGCCAATACATCTCATCTGCGTGGCAACCTTATCACAGTGGTCAAACTAAAAACTCCATATTTGTGCATACCTTTAGATGGCGCTGTCTTCCTGTAATTTTGGCAATATTCTGAAAAGGAAAGACGGCAGACAGATGGAGAAGTGTGTTAACTTCTAATTCGATACCACTGTTGTAAAACATTTGGAACAGGTGCCTTGCATAGATTGTACAGAATTATACATAGGATTGTACAGAATTATGCATATTTTTATGTACTTTTAAATTAATTTTTAAATTTAATTATTATTCTTAGTTTATGGAAAAATAGGTTTATATATCTAAGAGATATGGAAGAAACAATGCTGCTATAATATTTATTTTCTCTGGTGTTCTTGCTTTCTTAATTAAAGTGGAGTTCTGAAGTAAAACAAAAATTGTTAATAAGCTTAGCATAAATGTCAGATTGCTTGCTTGTAGGTCTTGGAGATTACCTTGTGAAAATGAAACTCCTAGAGTACATAATTTTGTTTCCTAAAGTTTCAGTGTTAGAGTGTATATTACTCTCATAGTAAATTATACCTTCTGTAAGCAGGACCTAGAGTGTTAAGTGTACAGTTCTTTTAATTTTTCTCTCTGAGGTAGCCACTCATAATGTCATTTCTCGTTTTAATCCACTGGACTTTAACATAAGAAAGTGAGTGAGATATATGGAAATATATTTTTCTTGAATATAAATTTCAAACATGATTTAAAAAATTTTTAATTTTAGATTAATACATACTGTATTGTGGAATAATTTTAGATTAATACATACTGTATTGTTAATAGGAACTACCTGAAGTCTTTGCTCCTGTAAATGAACTTTTAACCACAAGATGGTAGTATACTAGTAACTTTCCCATGTATTTTTTTTTTTAATCTTTAAATGTTTATGAAGTTAAATTATTTCTTTCTCTTTTAATGGGAAATACATACAGCTATTACATTTTAGGAAAATTAAAAAGAAGGTGAATATTGAAACTACTTACTATAAGAAATACTAAGCCTTTTTAGTATTTTTTAAATTGAGCAATTTTAATTATTCTAAAAAATATTTACTTTATATTAAGTTGATAGTAGGAATGTGATATCAAAATTGTAAGCCATATCAGCATCTTTCTTTTACAGAGCAATATAATCTCATGTTTGCCTGCTTGAATATCAAGAAATGAGAGTCTTTGTTTTTTTACCGTTTCCTTCATGTTTTCCTGGAGATCTGCATTGGCCTATACTTGTTCTTATGAGCACACATGCTGGACATTATAAGGTTAACAGAAAAACAAAGAAGGGGAAAGAAAGAAAGAAAAGTAGAGATATGTCTATGTGACCCTTGTTGGATTTATATATTCCATAGTTTAAAAATGTATTATCTGCCCATTCAATAGCAGGTATTTAGCCATTAACCATTATATGTATTAAAAGTGTTTCTATTGGTAAACTTACATACTCTATAATATTATATTTCACTCTACATGGATGCTTTTCAGAAATACTTTAGTTTTTTTTTGTGATCAATTTAAAAGATTATATTGGATCTATTTCTTGTTTTTTAAGTCTTACGAAGAATGAGCCCCCATTAGGTAAAGACCAAATCTTTATTTATCTCAAGGTCTAGCATAGTGTTTAGACTATAATAGCCACTCAATAAGTCTGTTTTTATTTAAATTGCATTTACCACAGAGCAATACACTTCTATTGAGACCTGTTTTACTTTTGTGTCATAAATGTAGCAGAGATAAAGAAAATATCTTCTAGTTTAGAAGCCAAGTACTTTGAACTCTTTGCCAATTGGAGAGGGTATATTCCTTATAGGAGTGGTAGATTCACAGAACAGCATTACAAATAAAACTTTTATTTTTTTGACCTAAGGTTTATCTCAATGCAAATGGTCCTATGCTAAACGTATGATTTGCTTTCTAGAATGGAATATAGGACATATAACCAATATAAGATGCATATCGCTTCTTGCGTATAACTATATACAGAAATATTTTTTATTGTAAATTCAAAAAGGAAGTCTATTATTTTTCACCATTTATGTAAGTTAGGAATGGATGGCAAGTTTTTTTGTGAGCAAGCTAATTTAAAAAAAAAAATACTACAGTCACCATGTATAGGAAACACATATAAGGCAAATATATAAGAAGAAAAAAAAAGAAATGCAGTTACCATGTATGAGAAAAATATAGTTTAGTGTAATGCCATAAATGTGTAAGTAATGTTTCAGGAATCTGTAGTTTTAGGTTAGTGATTTGCAATCAGGGTGCATTTCCCCCTAGAACCGTGGTTGGCGAACCATGGCTCGTGAGCCACATGTGGTTCTTTGGCCCCTTGAGTGTGGCCCTTCCACAAAATACCATGGTTTGGGCGAGTCTATTTTGAAGAAGTGGCATTAGAAGAAGTTTAAGTTTAAAAAATTTGGCTCTCAAAAGAAATTTCAATCGTTGTACTGTTGATATTTGGCTCTATTGACTAATGAGTTTGTTGACCACTGCCCTAGAACATCATGTTATTTAATTTGTGGGGGAGTCACAGAAATCTTATTTTTAAAATTTGTACTAAATGTGAAATACCGCTAATAGGAGCCCTGAACCCCAGGGCATATAGGACCCCTAAGTCTAAGTCTAGGGACCTGTGCTCTTGTGAGGTTTACTTTCCTGGAGATTCTTGGGAATGCTAGCAGTAGGGAATGAGATTGAGTGCTCATATGTGCAGATAGCCTGGTGTCTTTTCTTTGGCAGTGAGAGGGATATGCCAGAAACTGAGAGGACAAAGGTACAAGCAGCACCAGGCAGGCCATTTGAATGGGGCCTCACGTTCACAGAGGATCTCATAAATTTAAACTTTTGACATTTTTTCTAATAAAAGTAGACATAAAGTTATTGCCTTTGTCATTGAAATTGTGTTAAATGCATTAATATGCAAAAATGTTAGATAAACTACATTTTAGTAAGCCTTTTAGGCTGCTGTTCTTTACTTTATTTTCATATTGAAAATCTTAATAAGTAGAAGCATCTTAGGTCTCTTTCAGCCTCAGAGAGACTCTGGTCCTAAGGGACAAGGGTAAATGGATTCCAGAGTTCAGATTCCACATATTTGTTCCTGGCACATATGTGTGCAGATGGATGAGTGGATGTATGTATGAAGGTTGAATAGTCAGACAGCAGAAGAGGACCAAAGGGGAAGTGGGAACCACAGAACTGTATAATAAAGGTCACTTCAGGGTTGGAGAAAATGGGGGTTGCAGTGGTCATTAGTATGTGTAGGTTGTTAGCAAATGAATGATTTCTACGTTGGAAAATGTCTGTTTTTGGGTTATTATTTGTGTAGTTCAAATAAATTTGTGTATTCTTATATTTGAATAAACATGAGGGAAGTCACACTTTTAAAAATACATTTTTATTGATTTTGAGATAGAGAGAAAGAGGAGAGAGAAACATCAGTGTGAGAATGAAGTATTGATGTGAGAGTGCACCATAGATCAGCTGTCTCTCGCACGCCCCCCGCCACTGGCAATTGAACCTGCAACCTGGACATACGCCCAAAGGTCTTTTACCTTTTTCTTCTTCCTTTTCTAAAAGAGTACCTTTCAGCATTTCATATAATACTGGTTTGGAGTTGATGAACTCCTTTAGCTTTTTCTCCTCTGTGAAGCTCTTTATCTGCCCTTCATTTCTGAATGATAGCTTTGCTGGATAGATTATTCTTGGTTGTAAGTTCTGGCTATTCATCACGTTGAATATTTCTTGCCACTCCCATCTGGCCTGCATCATTTCTGTTGAGAAATTAGCTGACAGTTGTATGGGTGCTCCCTGTAGGTAATGAACTGTTTTTTTTCTTGCTGCTTTTAATATTCTCTCTTTGTCTTCTGCTCTTGGTATTTTAATTATGATGTGTCTTGGTGTAGTCCTCTTTGGATTCCTTTTATATGGAGTTCTGTGTGCTTCCTGGGCTTGTAGGTCTATTTCTTTTACCAGATGTGGGAAGTTTTCAGTCATTATTTCCTTAAATAGGTTTTCAGTATCTTGCTCTCTCTCTTCTTCTGGCACCCCCACAATTCTGATGTTGGTATGCTTGAAGCTGTCCCAGAGGCTCCTGACATTATCTTCACATTTTTGGATTCTTTTTTCTTCTTGCTTTTCTAGTTGAGTGTTTTCTGATTCTTTATATTTCAAATTTTTGACTTGATTCTTGTCTTCCTCTAGTCTGCTGTTAGATCTCTATACAATATTTTTAATTCAGTCAGTGTATGTTTAAATTTTAGCTGGTTATTTTCCATATCTAGTTGGGTCTTTTTCATCCCTCTTGGGTCTTGCTAAATTTATCCATCTTTTCTAGCATATTCTTGAAAAACCTTATAAGCGTGGTTTTGAGCTCTATATCCATTCGTTTGTTTTCCTCCTTTTCTTTTGTTTGTGATCCCTTCCCTTGACTCAGCATTTTCACTATGCTGGGAGAACTTCTGTGTTGGATTCAGCCTTATGATACCAGACTTACAAAACCGAAGAAGCCTCTCTATTGTGCTTGGGATGGGTGGAGTCTCAGCACTTAAGGGACTGCCTTGCCTTCCAGTTGGCCCCGCCCTCCACGGCCCCTGAGTCTCACGTGACTGGGTAATCAATGGAGTGGTGCTTTTGCATGCGCGCTGGCCACAGTGCCTCTAGACCACTGCCTTTCCGGCTCCCCTGTGCTCCGGGGCCACAAGAGTCTGGGTCCCCAGGGCTTCACTCAAAACTGGGGCTTAGTGGGATCAGAAGTGGCAAAGTTGGGAGAGTCTGTCTCCCTCCCGCCCACTCCAGAAAGCCAGCAGCACAATCAGCAGTCTGTCCTCTGCGCAGTGCTGTGTGTGCCACCAGGCCCCTGATCTTTTGCAACTCCCCTAAATTTCCGTGCCCCTCTCCCTTTTCACAGTTCAAACTCCCCCCGTATGAGTTTCAGCTGGATCCGGTGTTCAGTGTTGTAGGATAAGGGGTTCAATGCTTTTGAGAGTCTCCGTTTCCCTCCTGCCAGAGAAAGCTAGCCAGGTACTCCGGCACCCACTCTCTCCACACACGCATCTCTGTACCTCAGCTTTTTGCAGCTCCTCTGGGTCTCTATGAGCCCCTCTCTTTCCTTCTAGTTGTAGAATTTCTACTCAGCCAGCTTTCCTGTGGTTCTGGATGATGTCCGCTCTGACTTTTAGTTGTAGTTTTGAAATTGTTGTGTGAGGCAGCAGTGTAGGTGTTTATCTATGCCACCATCTTGGATTCTTTCTGACATGTTTATTTAAATGGAAAAATGCATAATATTCATTGTCAAATAAACTTGATGTACAATAATGACATTAAGACTTGTCTTCATGTTTCTATCAGTGAACAATAAGCTTCCTAAGAATAACCATCATGGTCTGTTTGATACCCTGCTATATCCTCAGTCCCTAAAACAGTACTTGGCACAGGATAGGTACTCAATAAACATTTGTTGAATGAATATATAAATGACTAAATGAACACCAGTTTATTTTGGTTCTCAATTTTGAGTGTTAATTTAAAAAATCTTAAACCTTTCATCAAAGTACTAGAGCATACATTGTTTCTTAAATGATCTAAAGGACCTGGTGCAATTCCTTCCATGCCTAATGCATGTCATCAGTGGTGAGGAGAATCATTACTGCTCACCTGTCACCAAATTCAGACATTACCCCAGAAACCATACTGCCTACTATTTCTTTCTTTCATGCACTAGAGCCCAGTTCATGAAAACTCGTGAACTTGGTGGGGAGGGGGTCCCTCAGCTTGGCCTGCACCCTCTTGCAGTCTGGGGCCCCTCAAGGGATGTCCGACTGATGTCTTAGGCCTACTCCCTGGGAGATTGGACCGAAGCTGGCAGGCAGACATTCCTCTGGCAGCCCGGGAGCCCTCGGAGGATGTCTACCTAACAGGGATCAGGCCTAAGTCATTAGTTGGACATCCTTAGTGCTGCTGCGGAGACAGGAGAGACTCCCTTCACCACTGCTGTTCTGGCCAGTCATGAGCCAGTTTCTGTGGAAGTGCACTGACAATCAGGGGGTAGTCCTTCAATGAGCATCTTCCCCCTAGTGGTCAGTGCATGTCATAGCGATCCATCGTTCCCACTCGTTACACTGTTAGGGTCATTTTGTATATTACCCTTTTATTATATGAGAGAGCTGCAAAGGGAGAAAATGGAAATCCAAAGAGTCTTAGTTTTCTTGCTCTGATTGCACAAGTAGAAGTCAATCTTAGAGGGACTGTAATCCTCGGTACTTAAATTCCCATTGATTCTGCAAGCCAGAATACATACATGTCTTCCTGGATCTTGACTACATATGAATGTGGCCTTCTTTCGTCCCAACACCTAGTTTCTTAGGCATGATGATAATAAGTATAGACTGATGGTTAAGTTGCTTGCTGTTTGGAGGTAGACATTTTTTCTCAAGTTCAAAGGCCACTGTGTTAGTTGTGTTTTTTTAAGTCAATCTCTCTACTTGCCCCACACCCCCTCAGGAACAGCTGAGTCATTTCTACATATGTTTCAGAAACATAGAGAAACATGTAGTCACATGACAGGATACTTCTTCGGTGGGGTCATAGCAACCTAATCTTAATTTTCTCCTCTTATCTACTAAATTCCTACTCTGATATCCCAAGGAACTATTTAACTCATTCACATGCGTGCGTGCATGCGAGTGTGTGTGTGAGAAATATATATACTATATAGGAAAACATTGCTCTACCTCATTTTTGTTCTCAGTTATTTGTTTTGGAAATTACGTAGCTTTCCAAAAATAGTTACGTAGATGGCAAACTTTTGAGTACAATTATGGGAACTAAACAATGAAATAGGTACAGAGGAGATCAATCAACAAAAAGGAAAATTTAATAGTGAACTTTACTTACAGAATGAGTAAAGGTAATGGAGGGAGGTGGTGGCCTGAGGGATTCCTATGCTTTACCTGGCATCAGATTCTGATTCTAATACTCACTAGATGTGTTTCTTTGGGCAGGCAGTTTAAAATTTCCATGCTTCACCCATAAAGTAGAGATACATTGCAATGTACTCCATAAGGTTGTTAGAGGGATCAGTTGGGTTGATATATGAAAAATGTTTATAATTATGCCCAACACTCAGTAAGAGTTATTAATGGAGAGGGAAACACATAGAAGTATTTAGGCATATTCCAAACATTTAAAAATATATTCATAGATGAGTGACACACTATATAGTGAGCATATGCTAACTATAATTCTGTTCTACAATTTATAATGTAAACTGTATTTTTGTGTTTACCTTCTAGAAACTTAATCTTATTTTTTCTCAATTCTAATTTGGGGTGGTAGAGTTTTGTTTTGTTCTCAAACCTGGATATCATTAATATAATCTTAGTTTTCACCAGATGTAGTGGTCTTTCTATTCCCAAAATAGAGTCATTGGGTTGCTTCTGGAAATTTCTTTTTCAATATTCCATAGAGTGTCTATAGGAGTGATTCTTAATTCACATCCCACACATCATCCTATCAAATAACTTGAGTCACTCCCTTCCCCCAAGACCTACTGTCTTTAAAAGAAAAAGGCATTTATATTTTTGTAGGTATTCAATTATATTCATCATTCATAGTAATTTTGGGATCTTAAAATTGCAGGATATTATTTGGAACAAATTTTATCAAGCATTATTAACCAAGACAAGCAATAAAGACCTTGTTCTTAATTTAGCTATTTCAATATCCCACCCAGTGATAGAGAGACCACCTAATTGACAACTGCTGATTTATAGATTTACAGTACTAGGGTCTGTCAGCCCTTTTCCCAAGATTTGAAGGCAAAATTATTAGCCAAACCTATAATTAACTGTCTCCTTTTCTCATTAGTTTCTGTGTTTTTTCCAATCCCTTAACCCCAACATTCAATGTTCTCCCTCAGGGACTGTCCAGGGCTATCCATCATGGCACCCCACACTCTTCTGACTTTTGTAAATAGCTGTCTAATCTGATTTTTTTAAACCCTGATTTTATTGTAGGAAAATTTTACTGTAGTGGCTAAATTTATCAGTTTAATTAATTGTACTTTATTCCTTGAGATAGGCTCCAAGCAGTGCCTATCTAAAAGTTTAAGTTATGATAGGCCAATCAGGGAAAAGGTTTTGAGCCACTGACCAAATAAACTGTCCCTTGTCTGCTTTATTGCCCCAAATATTGGGGAAAGCACAACAGGTATCTTTCACGGAACCCTAAGTATCTTATCCTTGATGCTAATGGTTATAGAATTGTCAGTCTCTAATGCCTTTTGGTGTTTTCATCCTGGTTTCTCCCAAGCAAACAACCCACAACCACACTCACATGCATGAGCAAATAAACATACATATCAAAATACTTTCTAGCTGAGCTTTAAGCTGCTGACCTATTATTTACATGCTGACATTATTATGTTACTGTGTACAAAATTTGATTTTCAGAAATATTTTTTGAATTAGTTCTCCCCAATATCCATGAACTCATTCAGAAAACATTTCTTAAGTGTGCTGTGTATACCAGGCCCTGTGATAACAGGTACGTGTGGCTGATCTGATTTTAACCATGAGAAATGTGTAGCCTAGGAGGGGTAGTAACGGCTGAGTCTGCTTGCCAGAGGCTGGTGCTTGGTTCACCAAGTTTCTCCAAAATCTGATATTTTGTTTTCGGAAGCTGGTTAGACACATTGCATTAAAATACTGCCAAATTCTGTCCCTTTTTGTCCAAACATTTTCACTTGAAAAAGGAATTTCAGTGTGTAAAACTTTCCATTAGAAGGCCACCTGTAAACTTAAAATAGTCAGACTGTTTTTTCAGCTGCCTGCATCTCTGTTTCTCAACTGATTAATATTGACAGATAAAGATGACTGTCCCCTGAGAAGGGCTCGTGTTGTTTGTGGTTATTCTGTCACTACCAGGAGGGACAGCTCCCCTGATCCAAAGGGAATGCAGAGATACAGTTTGCAGACAGAATCCTATGCTGACTAGCAACTAAAAAATAATAGTCAAATAATGATTTCATTGTTCCATCCTGTGTCCATGACGACTGAGAGGTATGCAGCTAGACCAGAACACTGCCTGGGAGTGCTCTTTGCCTCAAACATTGCTATTTTGAGAAAGTTTGCAATTTATTCTGACAGTCAGGCTAAGGAGAAAAATGGGCATTTCTAATATCTGGCTAACTTTAGTGTCTTTATATCCCTGAAGGTAATTCTGCCATCACTTTGGTTCACTGGCACTCCAACTCGCCCTTAAATAGAATCTGGTTTAAGGCATAGCTCCTACTGTGGTGACAGTCAGTGACAAAGTTCCCACTGCCCTGCAGTTCACTCTCAGCCCAGGAGCAGTGGCAGGACCTTGGGAGAGTTTCTTACCTCTTCTAACGGTCAAATCCTTATTCATAAAGTAGGAATTAGTAGTAATCTTTTTCCATAAAATTGTTGTGAAGTGCTTAGCCAGCTACTTGGCACAAGTATGTACCCTTAAATGGGCAGTTTATTGTTATTATTAGTATTCTCCCCTCCAAGACAGTAATGTTCCAAGGCAGTGGTTCTCAGTCTTGATGGCATCTCAAAATCACCTGAGTAACTTTAAAAACCCTGATGCCCGGGCCACACCCCACATCAACTAAATCAGCCTCTTTGAGGGGAGAGGTGTTGGGCCCAGGCTTTACCATTTAAAAAATTGCTCCAGCTGATACCAAAGTGCAGAGAAAGTTATACAAATGGAAACTATACTAAAGCCAAATTATTTTTTTTTTTACATTTTATTGTTTTTTTTTTTTTAAGTTTTGAGTTAATTAGTGGACAGAAATAATAATAGAGATAAATCTGTGCTATTTTAACACAAAGATCAGTATAACTTTAAACATTTCCCATTAGATCATATCTGTGCTTGTTTAAGTTTTGGAGAAAACCACTGGCAACACAAGAATAGATGCTTTTTATGTTGCTTATGCTGAATAGGCATCTTTAGCCATCCAGTATATGATTAAATTTTTTGGAATGGGAAAGCTAAAATCTGGGATAAACTCAGTTGTATTAACTATATAAGAACTTTTGAATTTTTTCCTGGCAATCCACAAAAACATTAATTATCAAGTTCTCAAGATCTTACAAAGTTTAAAACAATGATACCACAAGATAGCATTTCTGAAAGGATTTCTTAGCTCCCAGTTCTTTATTTCCAAAGTGAATTTGTTGCCAAAACCAATTTGGCTCAATGGATAGAGCATCAGCCTGCGGACTGAAGGGTCTCAGGTTTGATTCCTGTCGGGGGCATGTACTTTGGTTGCGGGAACGACTCCAGTGTGGGGCGTGCAGGAGGCAGCTGATCAATGTCTCTCTCTCATCGATGTTTCTGTCTCTCTGTCCTTCTCCCTTCCTCTCGGTAAAAATCAATAAAAAAAAAATATATATATAAAAAAACAACAACAAGAAAAAACAAACAAAAACAAAGTGAATTTGTCTATATTTTAACATGTTACATTATTTTGGTGAGCAAGTTAATTCAATTTTAAGCTTGTTCAACATAATTTTTTAAAATAAATACTTTATCTCACATTCAGTTTCTCTGCATATATAATTTTAATCTACATATACCGAGTGGGGGAAAAGTAGATTTACAGTTTTTCTTATGGAAAATAATGCAATAATTAATAAATAATATTACAGGAATAACCTCGATTTCACCTACTCACAACTGTAAACCTGCTTTTGTCCCACAATGTATTGCTGCTAATCATCATAATAATTATATTTGTTTACTACTGTGAGTTTTCCAGATACTTTTGCACGTACGTTTTTATTCATTTCTCATAAAACTTCAGTGAGGGTGGAGGTAAAAAATTAGCCTCATTTTATAGGTGGGAAAACTAAGGCACTTTATTAGTAAGCAGTTTAAACTGAAGTAGGGCAAAATTTCTTGGTTTTTAGTTAGACGTTCCTTTCATTAACTCATTTATGCATTGACCACTCGTTACCAACCTGCAGATATGTGCCAGCTACAGTTCTAGGCAATGGGCATCCAAGATGAGGAAGACACACTTCTTGCCTTTAAGTTGTTCCATACATAGTGCCAGAAAGTTCTAAGCCTGATTCTCTTACCGAGGCAGAATACATGACCTGAAATTCCCATGGCCCATGCTATCAATTGATCCAAACATAGGCAGGAAGAGGAAAAGAATCGAGATTGTTCAGAAACCCGTAACTACCACCTTTTACAGTTAGAGTTTGAGACAATTTTATCAACCTGGACACTAATATCCTTTTCAGCTGGATTTTTGGTGGTGTCTGTCACATTAGGGAAAGCTATGGTGTGTTTTTTTAGAATGTATTATTCAGTGATGTTTTAATTTGTTTTTCCCCAGCTTTTCAACTGCTAATGTTTGCTTACTTTTGGAAACTGTTTTAAAAATTAAGCATTTTAGTTTATTTTTAATGCTAATTCATCTTACATATTAACTGGTTTTTGAAATAATCCTATTGCTGAATTAAAATAGTCTAACTTACTAGACACAAATGAAATTCTACAATAAGGTGTAGGGTTTAAGTTTAATTAAATTCTCTTAAAAATACATTGATTTTTTTCCTTATTGTAAAACCTTGGAGTGAAGTTATTGCCTTAACTATCTTTTGAAATTTGCCATATTTATTTTATTTTAAAGCATAAAGCAAGATTAAATTAACTGGATAGAACTGTTTTAGTTCTTGTTGAGAATTCATATTTTCCCTTAAGGAAGAAAAGTTCAGAACGAATATTATTAGTTTTTCATTTACTGAGTGGAAACATTTTATGTCTTGAAAATTTTTCTTAAATATTTTGCAATTAAAATATATAAATAAATAAAAGAATAGGGCATGATGTTGAAATGTTAAAATATAAATATTGTTAAGCAGCAAATAAATGAAATATCTTCTTGTATGAAACTATTTTAACTTAATGTCAATAAAGTTTAAATTAGTTCAGACTTTTCTTATTAGAATAAATGTTTCCTTTTAAAATGCATGATAATCATAATCAAGACAAAATTTGTCCTGTTATTTATTTTCAAAATGATTGTACATGTTTAGCAGACTTTTGATTTAAATCCCCAGTGATATATTGGAGACAGATGTTTAGATGACCTCATGTTTAAAGTAATGTTATATTTGGACACAAGATTAAATTTTCCTTAAAATCTTTCCTTATAAGTTAAACTGTGTGGTAGTATACAAAAACTAATCAATGATTTGCAGTGGATTAATGCAATTCCTGTATTTTAAATAAAATTTTCTATCTTTTATGAAATTCCACATAGTACAAAAGAGCTGATTATGAAACAGCTGTTTACAAATGAAAATATTGTTTTTGGCTGGCCAACTAAATGGGAAACAGATTTGAAAAGTTCCATGAATTTGAATGCAAATGTACCATATCATTTATACTGAACCAGAGAACATTGGTAAAGACTGCAACATGGTTTACCAAATAATTCTATTCAAGACTGTTTCATAGGATATAATGTAAACATTTAAAATACTTTTTCTTGTTTCAAACACTGATTTTCCCTTATAAAAATCAATATGACTGTAGTATATAGTTAATATTTTGGAAAGGCTTTTAAGGACCTCATAAACAATATTTAACACTTCAATAAAGAGAAATAAGCAAATGGAGCTATTAGAAATGTGTAGGCAATTAAGTGAAATAGACAAAAGAGATATTGTTTAAAGACAATAACTATACATGACAAATGTGTGTAGGGCAGAGCTATATAGGAATCAGCATATTGTCATTTTCAGCAGCAGTTAGAATGTTATATTGCAAATCACATTACTGTGGAAATTTAATTTAAAAAACCTGGTGCAATGAAAGCCTTAACATTTTCTCTGAAATTTTAAAGTTATTAAGAATTATTTATTTTGAAAGAGGTTTACATAAAAATAAATAATATTTAAAGACTAAGAATTTTGAATATGACTCCATTGAATACTAAAGTACATAATCTACTTTTGTTTGCTCATGACTTAAAAATTCTAGGAGGCCCTGGTTGGGTGGTTCAGTTGTTTGGAGTGTCATCTCATATACCAAAAGGTTTGGGGTTCCATTCCCAGTCAAGGCACATACCTAAGTTGTAGGTTTGATCTCTGGTTAGGGAGTATACAGGAGGCAACTAATCAATATTTTTCTCTCACATTGATGTTTTTCTCTTTCTCTCCCTCTCTTCCTTCCTCTCTCTCTGAAATAATTTTTTTTAAAGGTATATCCTCTGGTGAAGATTAAAAACAAAAAACAAAAAAACCTATTCTTTATTAGTTTCTTTTATTTTTCTTTATCTCTTCTGTCTTTCTCCTTGTCTTTATTTTCTAAAAATGTGATCATGTTTCTGTAGTAGCTTTTAAAAAATCACCTGAATAAATGCTGTTTTGGGGGTGGGATATTAATTTGGTTCTGTTATCACTATAATAAAGTGACTGTTAACTTCCTCAGTGGTTGATAATCACTTAAGATAGAAGCAAGGGGAATAAATATGTGCAAATATTTTCAGAAACAAATTTTGGGGCAAAATGAAGACAAATAGAATCTAGGAATGAATGCAAGCAACATAAGTACAAACACATTAAATTGAAATATTATTTTATTGATATTGATAAATGTGAACTTAATGGATGATCCACCTTTAATATACTTGAATTGTTTTCTACATAGCCCATTGAGTGTCAGTAGTTAAAGAACTCTTGTAATATTAATTCACTGACATACAGACATGCAAAATTGTAGTACACTATACATTTTAAAGACAGGTTGATGCCTATGGTTCCTTTGATGCTGTATCCTTTGAGAATAGCAGAGATAATTGCCACTTCCTTGATGAGGCAAAATACACAATTGTGATGACTTATATCACATCATCCCATTCTTTTGGTTTAACTCATAATCCTATAATGTAGCAATGTATACAAATCAAGCAGCTGGCACAAATGAGGATGCACTTAAGAGCCACTGAAAGAGGTTTTCTTATTTACTTATATTTCAGCCTAATATATTCATGCATTTGACATAAACAATAAGAAAGTTTTAAATAATTCAATCCCAGATAGTCTGGCTTTAGCATCCTCCCTCAAAATCAAAAGCTTGACAATTTTGCTGATTCAACTAAATTATCTGCAGAAAGAGTTTAGTGTTTGGATAAATTGAAGAGGGTGCCATAGGATTCAAGTTTAGAGAAGACTTGCAAGTGTGATGGAGGAGATCCAATAAAAATGGTGTTGAGTGAATATGCTGAGGTATAAAAAGGAATGAATTGTGGAAGAGACATAGAATATAAAACTTGATTCATGTGAATTATACTATTTTACACTTTCTGATAAGTTGCTTATGGGAAAAAACCCCCACATGTCATTTTTATTTCATTGTGGGCAGAATACTTCTCTCGCACCCTGGACAGTGCAGAAAATGCTCTGCACCCACAAGGTCCTCTAGGTATATCTTCTGACCAACAGCTGCATTGGTAAGTACCAAACATAAAACATCTTGTTTAGTATGCAGCAATGAGTTTGGGCTCAGAGCACCAGGATGTTCACAAAGAGACCTCGTAAGATGAAATGTCGCCATAACAAAGTGTCTGACTCAGTGACTTAGCCTACTGTTACACTAGACAGATTCATTTTTGTTGCTTTTTTCATAGAAACCCACAAAGATTCTGAGCTTAGTCTTTGATTCTTTGTTGAGGAAGGGGGTGTTTAACTTCTTTACATATTAAAAAAAGATGTGTGACATATACATACAAAATTTCACAAATTTTAAGCATAGAGCTTGAAAATTATTCCAAGTTTACCAATTTGTGTAGCCATTACTCCAGTCAAGAAATAGAATATTACCAGTAACCCAGAAGCCCCGCATTGTCCCTCCCTCTATCATTATCTTCTTTCTCTTTCCCAATGGTAGGACATTTAACTTTGCTCTTTCTTTTTAGTGGCCAGATCTCCTCAAACTTCTTTGTTGATGAGGTGTATTTTGCTTGCCCATTAGGAGAACCCTTTTATAATCTGGCTAAAGCCAGCAGCTCCTTTTCTATGATTATTTTTTCCATCTGTTTAGAATTCACATCCACATTGTTGCCTCATCTAATCAAGCAAGGGAATGTCTTGAGAGTATGTGCTCCATAAACTACTTAATTTTCTGAAGTGGTCACTGCCAGGGGCTTAGTGAGAAACCACCAAATCTTCTTTGGCTACAAGTCTCTTGGAGCCAGTGTTTCTCAAAAGAGCCATGCCATACGCACAAACTTTTGAGAATTTTAAGAAATAATTTTCTTTAATTTTTGCTTAGGTCAGAGTTCCTGTTATATTTGTAATTGTATTAATACAATATTGTTTTTCTTTATATTTATGCTTTAAGCATAACATGTTGCATAAACTTATTACAAGTAGAAAAGTTAAAAATTATCAAAGTTTTCATGTTAATGCAGAGCAACCATATTTTGCTGCTTCTCAAGGATTTATGGCATGACATATCTGGACTCACATGTTGCATTGCTTTCATCTATTACAAACTGGATCCAGGCTGCTTTAATAGCAGGACACAGCTTAATTTTTATTTTTTTTTTGTCATTCTTACAGGATACTATGGATATTGAGCCCTTATTTAGAAAAAGAGTCTTCTAAAAGTTTTTGATAAGTGCCAAAACATTGGTCTTGAGAAAAATCTCTGTATATAAAAGCCATCTCTCTATATAAAAGCCAACTGCCTGGAACACTGAACGAGCAGTTACTTTGAAGTGCACTGCGGCCCTGATCAGCCCCCATCCCAATTGGGGGAAGGACTGCCAGCTAACTGCCTGTGGCCCCTCCCCCTGGCCAGCCCTGCCCCCAACTGCCCCACCCCCAACCCCAGCCTGCTGACCTCCCAAAGCTCTGTCCCCACTCCCAGGCTGGCCAGACCCTACCCATGCATGAATTCATGCCCTGGGCCTCTAGTTATTAAAATAATTTACAAATATATTTGGAGACTTTAATTCAGGCAAGAAATAAATATATATTCCTTAATTATATTTATGAGAATTTTGAAACCTAATAATATAATTAAAATTTTCTAAACTTGTTTTGAAAGCTATAGGCACACTGGGGAATATTGACTGCCTGACTTCTGGGTGGACTGTTTTGAGCACACACTTGAAATGTATTTAATACAGTGTTTCTATCTCAATGATAGACTATGGGAACTGTGGAAATGCATAGCTTTCCTCTATTCAGGACAAATCCTTTTATTATCTTGAGGGCTTATTATGATTTTTAGAAAGTTCAGGATTGCCAAGACCGGTTTGGCTCAGTGGATAGAGCGTCGGCCTACGGACTGGGGGGTCCCGAGTTCGATTCTGGTCGGGAGCATGTACCTTGCTTGCGGGCACATCTCCAGTGGGGGGCATGCAGGAGGCGGCTGATCGATGTCTCTCTCTCATCGATGTTTCTGACTTTCTATCCCTCTCCCTTCCTCTCTGTAAAAAATCAATAAAATATATTTAAAAAAAAGTTCAGGATTGTTGCTAGTGTAAAAAGTGGTTCTAGTCACTTAGGAATAATTCCTAAAGGAGCACTGAGTAAGTCTGGGTCATTGCTGAAGGGGGGGGGGGGCATCATGTTTTTCATTTTCTCACCCCAACTGTGTTCTAATCCAGACCGCACCAGATAGCTCTTGCCAACAGAAAGGTCAGGACAATAGCATCTCCAAACTTTAGGTGATGACCTGACACTGTGCATAATAAAGCATCAGTTGTTAGGTTTCTCTAGATTGTCAATCTAAGAAAGTGTTATTTGTGGGACTGTGGAGTATAGCTGTCATTTTATGAGTGCTATGAAGTCAATGTTGTAGGAGAAGCCAGGGATTTCTTTAAATAAAAGCCGGGTTGTAGCAGTGATTCTCTACTTTGTCTCATTTTTGTAGACCTGCACTTTCCAGTAGATGTGTTTGCATTGTTGGAAATGCTGTATGTCTGTACTGTCCATTATATAAGTATTAGCCACCTGTGGCTACTGAACATTTAAAATATGGCCAGTGAGATAGAGGAAATTAATTTTAATTTTATTTCATTATAATTAATTCAGAAAGCCATGTGTAGCTAATAGCTACTGTATTGGACAGCATCATTTAGACTGCACATTTGTGAAAAGCAAGAAATACTGTTTAAAATGTAAAATGATGGGCCACATCAACTTTTAGGTTTACTTTGGACTGGGACATTCCTTTGTATGAACACATCAAAATAATGTAATTTGGTCTAACTCATGCTTCATTTTAAGAGATAAAATTCTTGCTAAATAACATAATTTGGGGGGAGTTAAAACATCAAATATTTATTGTCTCAGTTCTAGAGACTAGAAGTCTAGAAGCAATGTGTTGATAGGACTCTTTCTTCTGGAGGCACTGAGGGAGAATTTGCTTCATGCCTGCCCTGGCTTCTAGTAGTTGCTGATAATGCTGGTCATTTTTTTGGCTTAAACACCATAATATTTTAAAACCATTGTAGTGTGGGTCCTGAAAGTAAGAAGAGACAGGGTGGGCATTTCTTTTTTTTTATAGGAATACTTGTATTTAGCACACACTAGACAAGAAAATAATCTTCCAACAATTAAATATAGATTGTAACATAATTTTTCTCTTGGTAACTTTGATTATTGAAATCTGAGTTCTCTTATCTTAGAATTACATTCTTTTTGACTGTTAGTAAAATATTTGGTTTCTCCTTAAAAAAGTTAATAGCCTTTTCTTATGTCAACTTGATATGGGCCTTACTGAGTGTCAGTCTAGCCCATCTTTACCAAAATAATTCCATAGCTATTCAAAACTGGCATACAAGATTATGTTAGTTTTTGTCCACTTCCGGCTTCCTGACCAGATTTTTAGTATTGAGTTTTCCATGTGCCAATGTTTATTACTTGAGACGGGACAATTGAATGTAGCAGTCAGCTAGAGAAAAGTGGTCTTTATGCTTTTGAAACTTTACTTTTCACTCAATCAATGAAAATATTGGATTTTAGTTTTATACATGTAAAAAAAATCAATAGAAAAACCACTCTGACTCTGTGCCAACAGTCAGTAATTGCCACACACTTTTTTCAGCTTTTGCCTTTGAGAGGAAAAAAGGCAAGAAAATTACAAGTTAAAGACAAGGATTCAGTTACAGAGGGGTAAGACCTGAGAGGGTGCTGGAAATGCCTTATGCAGCATTAAAATTCAAGGCAAAGAAATTTGTGTTAGCTAAGTGGTCGGTATCCACATAGGTGTTGTAGAGGTATCTCTCTGGAGAGGCAATTAATGAGCAGAAAGTACTGGTGTTTGCAGTGAGACATTCTGGATTAGAACACTGGTCCTGCCTCTCATAGCTGTGGGTCCTCAGGCAAATTTCTTAAGCCTCATTTTCTTCATTTGTAAAATGAGGGTAAAAATGCCCACTTTTGCCCTGGCCAGTGTTGCTCAGTTTGTTGGGCCTTATTTGAGGCACTGAAAGGTTGCTGGTTTGGTTCATGGTCAGGGCACATGCCTGAGTTATAGGCTCAACTCCTGGTAGGGCATGTGCAGGAGGGACCTTGATGGATGTATCATTCTCAGATCAATGTTTCTCTCTCTCTCTCTCTCTCTCTCTCTCTCTCTCTCTCTCTCGCTGTTGCTCTCTCTCTTGCTCTCGCTCTGTCAAAATCAATAAAAAATATTTTTTAAATGCCAACTCTTCATGTTGAATAGGATAATGTTTTAAATGTGCTTTGGACTTGGTTTGTATTTAAGAAGGGGTAGTTATAAGCATTTCCCATAAGAATAGGAACAAGACAAGGATGCCCACTTTCACTACTCTTGTTTAACATAGTATTAGAAGTGCTAGCTATTGCAATCAGACAAGAAGAAATAAAAGGCATCCAAATTAGAAAGGAGGAAGTAAAACTGTCACTATTTCCAGATAACATAATACTGTATATAGAAAACGCTAAAGACTCCATCAGAAAACTAGAAGACTTAATAAATGAATTTGGCAACACATAGCAGGATATAAAATTAATACCCAGAAATCTCTGGCATTTTTATACATAATAATGAACTCTCATAAAGGGAAATCAAACAAAAATGGGTAGTTATTATTATTAATCCTGCCTAATCTAGGGCTGTATTATTATAGCAAGTGCTACCTCTAGCACTTTCTTGCTTTTCTGTTTTATTTTACTTTAGTGGAACCCAGTGTTCTCAGAACCAGGCTGGACAAGTTAATATTAGTGTTACAGAAACATGTGTTTCAGTAGTTTCCTGTGAACCTTGGCTATGTTCTTTCAAACCAGATTTAATTCCACGGTCCTCTTCCCAAATACAGGCCAGTAGCAAAAATATAATTTAAAAACTTCTAGCAGAACCTCTTTCTGGGAACTCCATTAAAGAGAAAAATGAAAGGAACCATTGATTTTTAGTATTTTTTTAATAAAAGAAACTAAAATGTCCTTGTAAGCTCCTTGAGGGTAGGGAGGTGATTAACACATCCTGAATGTCCCTTTGTGCCCTGTATCTAGCAGCCACTTTGTACATGATTATTAAATTACATCAGTTTGACTTGTTCATATAAACTTTCTGGAAATTAATGTGGGAACAAATAGCTCTTATTTTTGTGCTGCATTTAAGATATTTGTATGTTGTACACATGTGCATTCTTTCTTGTACAAATTCTTTTCAATGCCTCAGTAGCTTGTAATGTGAAGTGTACAGTTGCAATGTTAAATGAGGCATCACAACCAGAGTGAAGGATAAATACTAGATGTATAATAAAATTCCACAAATGAATATTCTTCCTTGATTTAGGTATGTAATGATAAGAGCATTCACATTGGTCAAATTCTATTCCAGTAGCTCCAGGAAAGCATCAGTGCTACCCACCTTTGATTGATGGTTTTATAATGATGTCCTATTGATCCAATGTTAGTTAATGGCCACTTTTGTGACAATCAGTACAACTAATGCTCATTCCAGCCCTTAGTAATGACAAAGCTGTAGAACGCCTGATTATTTCACAAATTTCGTGGCCCGGTTTATGAAATTTGTGCACATTAAGAGGGGATTAATTAGATGAAATAATTTAATATTGCTATTTGCCCTTTCTCTATAATAGAAGTGTCATAGATTAAATAAAATTAGTAAAATGTATATGAAAACCTTCCTCCTGTTGTCTGGGGTGCCCCACAAGACCTAGAGTCAAATCCCGGCCAATCCACATGTGTCTCAAAATGGCGTGAGACCCAGACTCGGCCCCCGCCCGCATTGGGTTAGATCCAGACCTGGCCAGTCCCACCCTTGTCAAGCCCCACTGGGCAGGGATGCAGCTTCAGGTCCCTTGGCCCAGCGCCAGGACGGGGAGCATGGCCTGAGGTCCCTTAGCCCAGACCGGGGAAGGGGGCATGCCTTGAGGTTCCCCCGTCAAGCCCCACTATGTGGGGGACATGGCCTGAGATCCCCTATCAAGCCCCACTGGGTGGGGGGCATGTCCTACGGTCTCCCGTCAAGCCTTACTGACAGAGGAGTGCAGCATCAGGTCCCCCGTCAAGCCCTGCTGGGCAAGGGGTGTAGCCTGAGTTCCCCTGAACCAGAACTGAGGCTGCATCTTGAGGTCCCCCGTCAAGCCCCACTCAGTGGGGAGCATGGCCTGAGGTCCCCTGTCAAGTTTCACCAGTCAGGGGGTATGCAGCCTCAGATCCCCTGGGCTGGTGCCGGGTTGGGGGGCGCAGCCTGAAGTCCCCTGTCAAGCCCCACCTGGTTGGGAGCATGGTTCTGAGGTCTGTCAGCCTGGAGCTGGGGCCGGAGGAGCAGCCTGAGGTCCCCTAGCCCAGCACCAGGACAGGAAGTGCACCCTGAAATCCCTCATCAAGCCCCACTAGGCAGGGGGCATGGCCTCAGGTCCCCCAGCCTGGTGCCAGGCAAGGGACGAGGCCTGAGGTCCTTGTCAAGCCCCACTAGATGGGGGGCATGGCCTGAGGTCCTCCAGCTGGGTTCCAAGGCGGGAGGCATGGCCTGAGATCCCCTATCAAGCCCAGCCGGGCAGAGGGACGTAGCCGCAGGTCCCCTGGTCCCCTGTCAAATGTCTCTGGGTGGCGTGTGCAGTCTGAGGTTCCCCAGCCTGGTGCTGGGGCTGGGGGAGCTACCTGAGGTCCCCTAAACTAGCACCAGGGTGGGAAGAACATCTTGAGGTACACCGTCAAGCCCCACTGGGCAGGGGACATGGCCTCAGGACCCCTGGCCTGGTACTAGGTGGCAGGCATGGCCTGAGGCCCCTTAGCCTGATGCCAGGGTTAGGGGCATGGCCTGAGGTTCCCTGTCCAGCCCTGCGAGGGTGGGGAAGGGTGTAGCTTCAGGTCCCTGCTGATTGCTCATTAAGGCTCCTTATGGGAACTTGGCTTCAGCTGTGGGTGCAGCCATCTTTGTGACAGAGTGATGGTCAATTAGTATATTTCCTCTTTATTAGATAGTATAGCAGGGAAGAAAGCCATCAGCTAGGCCACAGTGGAGCAATGCCCTGACTTAGGATTAAAACAAAAATGTAGATAGCATTTTTAACTTAAGTTGTGTGAAGGATAAAAAAGATGTGATGAAAGACCTTGGAACTACTTTTTAAAATATTACCCACGTTTTAAAAATATACAGTGGTACCTTGAGATACGAGTTTAATTCGTTCCCTAACCTTAAGGCGTGGGAAACTATGAGACGCTCGACTCCCGGTAAACTGGTGGGTCTTGTGCAGCCGGCCAATCCGCGCGATTATTCCTATCTCAAATGTTGCTTGTATTTCAAAGCAAAAATCGCTCACTCGATGGCTCTTATCTCAAAAATCTCTTGTGTGAGGGCACTCATATCTTGAGGTACCACTGTATTTTAAAAATGTATCTTTATTGTTGAAAAATACAGATGTCTCCCCTTTTTCCCCAAATTGACCCCCTCCAATCCCTCCATTCCAGGTCTTCACAGTATTATTGTCTGTGTCTATAGGATATGCATTTAAGTTCTTTGGTTAATCTCTTTCTGCCCACTGATATTCATTATGTTGTCCCATGCTTCCATGTCTCTGGATCTAATCCTCTCTGGAGGTTATGTTTACTGATCTTAAAGAAAGAGGATGGGATAGAAAGAGAAAGAAGAGGGAGGGAGGGAAGAAAGGAAAAGAGAGAGAGAGAAAAACATTGATGTGAGAGAAACTGAGCCCCAGCGCCTGAGGCTGGCTGCAGCCTGGGAAATGAAGAAGCCGCCTGCCCCGTGATCCCAGGCTGCAGACAGCAGCAGAAGCCTCGCGTCTGCCTGCCCCACATCCTGGGGGAGACAGAGAAAATTGGCCCCAGTGCCTGAGGCTGGGTGTGTGCAGGGAGACGGAGAAGCCACCTGCCCCATGATCCCAGGCCACAGACAGCCGGAGAAGTCGCCTACACTGCATCCCAGGTAAGATGGAGAAGCTGCCTGCCTGGGATCGAGGCTCCAACACCTGCGGCTGGCTACAGTCTGGTAGATGGAGAAGCTACCCACCCCGCAGTCCCAGGCACCAGTACTTGTGGCTGGCTGTGGCCCAGGAGACAGAAAAGCCACCACCCTGATGTCCTGGGCACCAGCACTTACTGCTGCAGCCCAGGTGAAGCCACCTGCCCACCATCCCCTGCGGCTGCAGTTGGCCTGGGTGTCTATGGCTGACCAGAGGGAGGGAAGTCCGGATCCCGGGTGCCTGTGGTCGGCTGGAGGAGGGGATCCTGGGTCCTGGATGTGGGCTGAGGCAGAGGTGGTTAGGAACAATCAAGCCAGCAGGGGAGCAGTTAGGGACAATGAGGCTGGCAGGCAGAAGAAGTTAGGGGCAATCAGGCAGGCAGGCAAGTGGTTAGGAACCAGCAGTTCTGGATTGTGAGAGGGATGGCCAACTGCTGGTTATCCCCTGAAGGTTCCCAGATTGGAGAGGGTGCAGGCTGGGCTGAGGGACACCCTTCTCCCCTCCCTACCCTTTACGAATTTTGTGCACCAGGTTACTAGTATGTATATGTATGTATGTATATATATATATATATATATATATATATATCTGTATATATATATATATATATATATATATATATATATATATATATCTGTATATATGTGTGTGTGTGTGTGTGTGTGTGTGTGTGTGTATATATATATATATATTTAAAATGTTAGGTTCCTTGAGTTCCTTTTGACATTTACACAATACAATGAGATCTTGTCACAGCTTTGAACAGCCTTCAAATTAACGGAAGTAGTGTGTATCCCAGTAGACTCCTTCTCACTATGCTAGGTCATAAAAACATAATGGATGTTTAATGGGTCCATAGACTTGTAGTCTTTTGAAACACCAAAGGGAAGGGATTTCTAAATACTAGAATTCTCCACTGAAGATTCATCCAAATAGAGTAACAGTAATTATAACTCAGAAATTAAATATTTATTAAGTGCTTGTTGCCAAAAAGTGCTAGATGGGTATGTCTTCTGGAACTGATTATTATATACAAAATAATATGGATTAATGATTTTCTTTCTCTGAACCAAATTATAATTGTTATGTGTGGTTTAAAAAAAAAATAATTGCAATCTTACCATCAACTGGAATGCAGGAGTTACCCTCACTTATCCCTCCACCAAATAACACATTTAAAGAAAATCTAACCAAGTATTAAAACAAGGAAGTCAGAGAATTTCATGTTAACTTTAATCCTTTTTACCTTGTTTCCCCTTTTCCTCTAGACTCATTTGAATTTCAAATCATGGAATTTAGAGGTAGAATGGATTTTAGAAATCATCTATTCTACCCACCTTGTTTAACTGTGGCCTAAGGAAATAAAATGATTTTCAGAAAAACATGCAGCTAGCTTGTGGCATATCAGGGACTAGTTAGGTATAGATTCTAGACCCTTAGATAACCTTTCAATAGCTGTTCATATTGACCTAAGTATCACCCCGTTCTGTAAGTGATTCTGTCATATTTATACATTTGCAGCCCTCTTTTAAGTGAATCCCTTCTATGGACAAATAAATTATCTAATTTTCTAATTTCACACACATGTAAACTGGCACTCTAAGAAGTAGTCACTTATCCAAGGTCACGCCAATTTTTAGTGGTATAGCCAAGACTGGTGGGCTGATGGTTACTGAGCGCAGAGTTCCTTTTGTTGGATGGCCATGTATTTAGATCCCATTCAGAGTTTACCCTATCTTTGCATGAAAATAACATCTGTCTGTTAAACGTGCCTCAAATATATTTTCTTTTTTTTTTTCAGTAGGAATAAGTCTTTATTCATTCATTTTATTTTCCCAGGGAAAGGAGGGGAAGGGGAAAAAGTCAGCATGTGTTTTACAAAATGATAGCAAATGGAAGTATCCGGCACAGCAAAATCAACCATCAAATAAACAATCCCCGGTGATGGAGGTCACCAAAGCCCAAGGAGGCTCAGTCCCCTGCAGTTTAGAAATGAGAAGGAATCAGGGAAAGAACAGACAGGTACATGCTTTTCTACCCTCCCTCCTTCCCACCCCATAAATTCAAGATTTCACACAAAGCTTTGGTTTCTAGCAGTAAACATGGAGTCACATTCGTCGGTCTCCTACTAAACAATCTTGTGGCTACTTTGACATAAGTTTTTTTTTGCACCAGCATAAAAGTTCCTGATATACATTCATCTCCCCTTTCTTGGTTTTCCAAGCCCATTTTCAAAATGAAAGTCTCTCTCCCTCAGAGCTGCTCTCTACCCCGGGATTAGAAATTGAAACACAGCAACCTGAATGTTTGGCATGAATCACATATCAAGGAATGGTCTTCACTCAGGATAATGGGAAAAAGGGATGGAGCATTCTTAACTTAAGGATTTTTGCACAAATCATTTAAGAGATGGGGTGACACCCCACACATTAAATGTGTATGCATGTGGGAAAGTGGGCTTTTTGAGGTGTGGATAGAAGAGGGTCAGAGTTAAATTTTAAGGACAGAAAAATCTGGTCCAAAATAGGAGAGAGGAGAAGAAAAAGCAAAAGAAAGGATGGTTCAAGACCCCCACTTCAAGAAGAGGTGTTCTCATTTGTGGATAATAAAGAACATTGTAAACTGATGAACAAAAGAATAGATACAGAGGCAGTAAAGCATCAAATAGACTGTGATATTATAGCAGGAAGATTAAGGAGAGGTGGGATAGATAAGAGACCAATCAAAGGACTTGTGTCTCTGCATATAAGCATAACCAATGAACATAGACACTGGGGGGTTGGGGTATGCCTGGGAGGGAGCACAATAAAAAAGAAGAAGAAGAAAAAAGAAGAGGTGTTCCCAAGGTTATGTTTCAGATCCTTTTTGCCTGGTGCAGAACCTTTTGTCAAAGATGCTCTGGCTATTTTTCTCAATACAAAAAAAGAAGGTTGTAAACAATAAAACCTCAAAAGAACATGGAGAAAGACCAACACATTTACACAGACTAGGCCACCTAGCAATCACCAAATCAGCTACTGTGAAGTCCTACAAAGCCCAGACAAACACAATAACTAGAGGAGGCAGCAATTGGGGGGACAAGAACCCAGGATCAGACACACATCTCCCAATGCATTCTATTGCATTTGCCCCGTTTCAACACAGTGAGGTAGGATTTCAGTGATCTCACAGCATGTTAAGGAAACCCGCTTTTCTCCTTTAGCACCTAAGACACTAATCATTGCTGAGCAGGGAAGGACACTGGCTCCGAGTACCACAAAGAAGCCATTGCTGATGGTGTCTCTGGAAGCCAAAGAGAAAGAGCAAAGAGTTTTTAAAGGTTAAGGAATATAGTCATTGCTTCATATATCCATCCCTGGGCAGCTCAAGATAGGTAGAGAGGTAGTGTTCTTAAAAGTTCTTTATCAGCACACACATACACCTTGTTGTGCCTGGTAGGCCTAGCCCAATCCAGTGATGGATCTGGTATGTTATGTAGTCCCAAACCCCTGGGATTATAGGTATGGGACAGGAATCCTTGGTTACGCATATATAGACATCCTGCATCTAATCTTGGCTTCCCCTCTGTGCCTTTCACCTAGCCCAGCCTCTCCTAACCTTTGCACCAGCCACTGATTCCTGTTCAGACCAATTTCCAATCTTTTAGTAGGAGATCCAGTAATGAGGATACCCCATTAAATTCTCATCTTCCATAAAACATTGAAGTTGGAGGGGTTTCAAGAGGATACTATGGCAGAAAAGCAGCTCTAATTGGCAAAGATGAGGTAGTTCAATAGACTATACACTCCGAATAGGTGTTCTCCCTGATGATAAAACAGAGTATTCCTGCTGTGCAGACCCGGAGCTCCTGCCCACTTATCCCTGAGATTGCTCATGTACCTGAGAACAAAGTGCAGGAAGGAGGGCTGTAGATTAAAATACAAAAAAATACTTATATTACAAAAAAAAAAAATCTAAATGCCCAAGATATGTCATTCACACACAGCTAGTGCAGCTGCATCCTGGAAAAAGTGGGGCCCAAGATGCAGTTATCCAAGGGACCAAATAAATAAAATCGTATTGGTCCAGAAATGGGGTGGGAGTGAGCTTAGGAGCAGCAGGTCTGTAACCGTTCCCCAACCATCCCTTTTGCCTATTGTCACAACCCATTGCTTGGGACAATTCTCAGCACCCTATCCCAAGAGTGGGTTATGAGGATACAAGATGCGGAAAAACCCTGCCACGCCCCTGAGAGATTCCCTCCTACAGAATGCAGTTGTTTGTGGTCTGGGTTCTGGTCTCCTGTT
Source organism: Lasiurus borealis (assembly GCA_004026805.1). Classification (NCBI taxonomy): domain Eukaryota; kingdom Metazoa; phylum Chordata; class Mammalia; order Chiroptera; family Vespertilionidae; genus Lasiurus; species Lasiurus borealis. Next base: position 34,590 of record PVJN01017723.1, read on the forward strand.
AATCTTTTCACTTTGGCAAGGGGAATATTATTATTACATATCCTTCTTGAAAAGGAAAACAACTTCCCTAGATCTAGGCCACTTTCAAAAGCTGGAGATTCTGGGGGTGGAGACTCAAATAAAGCATGTAGGGAGGGAGTGTCCCCAAAGCCCTCACATGCATTTGGATCGAGTATAGTTGGGAGTTCCTTTGCCTCACCCCTTCCCACTGCCAAGAGGGAAGAGGGGGTGATACTGTGGAACCCGGCCAGAGATATATGGATGGCAGTGCCTGCTGCCCCCTACCCACCCTGTCCCCACTTTCTCTGATCTGCCGATTGATGCCTGCTCCTTGAAACTTTCTGATCACAAAAGCATAGCCTCCGGCACCCACTGTGGCTCAATTCTGGGCATCTGGGGGCAGGGCAGGGCTATGGATCTCTTCTTCCTCATCCCGAAAGTAGGCTGGCTTTCCCTGTGAGCTGGGGGCCTGCTGGGCTTTCAGTGGACAGGAGGCCACCATATGGCTGATGCTTTGGCAGCAGTGGCACTTCTTGGGCTGGGGTAGGAGCTTGCATTCCTTGGCATGATGGTCTAGACCTCCATAGTTGTAGCACCTGTCTCCCTTTGATCTTCGCTTCTGCATGTTCTTCCCTTTTGGCTGCCTCTCACTCCCAATACAGAACACCCCGCCAGGGCCAGTGACTCGGATAGATTCCAGGCCCTTGGCGGACTTCTTAAAGGTGAACTCCACTGCCTCACCCTCCTTCAGACTCCGGAAGCCCTCTATATGCAGTTTACTCTGGTGCACAAAGACATCCACGGGTGGGTCGAGTGCGACCCCCGCGCGGGCGGTCATGGACAGGAAGCCGAACCCCATGCACACGTTGAACCACTTACAGATGCCGGCTCCGTCTCAAAGATATTTTCAACCATGGAAATCAAATCCTTTAACTTAAGGAAGAAGTCTTCATAGCACAGCCATATACTAAGGAATAGATTTTTATCTTTGCTACAGGTAATGATAATATACTGGGAAATCCTGCTTAATGTTTATTCCATGTGGTATAACCCTAAATATTAATCTCAGGTCTACTCTTTAAGCTGAATCCTCTCTCTCTAGGAATATTGACAGATGTCCTTGTACAAGGATGATATGAATTAGAAAATTTTGTTATTATTCAAGGTCCTAAACCAGTGACCCATGGAGGAAAAATAAAAGGAGAAGGAGGTACCTTAAGGAGAATACTATTTTTTCTTCCTTTTAAAACAAATACAAGTTAACTTGGGGAATTTGGAATATATAAAAAACATAATGAAGAAAATTAAAATAACCAATAACTGTACCACCCATTCAGTGATAATTAAGGTTATTTTGACATACTGTATTTTTTCTAGTTTTTAGTTTGTGGTTTATAAATGGATTTATAAGATTGTCATGATACAGTTTCTAAAATTTTATATTTTTAAATAAGGATATTTCTATCATTTTATATTATAAGTATAAACACCACTTTTAAAAATTTTTTTAACATATTTTATTGATTTTTTACAGAGAGGAATAGAGACTTAGAAACATCGATGAGAGAGAAATATGGATCAGCTGCCTCCTGCATGCCTCCCACTGGGGATGTGCCCACGGCCCAAGTACATGCCCTTGACCAGAATCGAACCTGACACTCTTCAGACTGCAGACTGACACTCTATCCACTGAGCCAAACCAGTTTCAGCAACACCACTTTTTAATGAAGATATTCCACAATGCATTTAATCTGCCTCCTATTGTTGGATATATTTTTCTTTCCAGTTTTCACTATTTACCACACCATCTCACATTCTGTAGGAGATTTTGAGAACCTCCTCAGAGGAAGTGTCTGGTGGGGCAAAGAAAATTTGGTGGCATTCTGGTTTCCAGTATTTTGGGGAGAGGGGTATCTTTTAATTAAAAAATTCTCTCTAACAAGGAAATCACTTTCTTTACTTTCTGTAAATCTGAACTTTCTGATCTTGTTAGTTATACATATTTGTTTTTATTTACTTGTTGACTGCAGTTGAGGAGTTAGAAGGAAAATTAGTCCAAAGCAGACTCACTAAGCCTGGCTCCATTTCAGCATGACTCCTTTTTCCCTCCTTCTCCTCAGCCCCCAGATTAAATTAGTCATTTAGAGCATTCTGTAATAATTTTGAAGTCTCTTCTTTTTCCAAATGCTGAAGTTTTTCAGATATTAAAATGCTTTAGAAAACAACCAATTTATATTTTTTAAATATTCTCATTCATAATATTATATGAACTAGAGGCCTGATGCATGAAATACTTGCAAGAATAGGCCTTTGTGGCCCCAGCTACCTCACGCCCCTTGGCCCTGCCCCCTGCTCACTGGTCCTTCTGGAAAGTTGTTCCCAGCAGGTTGTTCTGGAAGGTCGTTTTGCTATCTGGTGTAATTTGCTTATTAGCTCTTTATTATATAGGATAATGCCCATTACCTATTAATATGGGCCATAAGGTTTATAGGATACATGGTTATTTCCCTTTTTATTGAATTTATTTGGGTGATACTAGTTAAGAAAATTATACAGGTTACATGTGTACAATTCCACAACACATAGTCTGTACATTGTATTGTGTGTTCACCACCCTAAGTCAAATCTCTGCCCATCACCATTTATCCACCTTAGCCCTTCCCCTCCTCCCCCAACATCTCTCTCTCCTCTGGTATTCACCACACCGTTGCCTGTGTCCACAGGATTTTTCTCCATTTTTCTTTTTTGTTCAGTCCCTCCATTCCCGCTCAGATCCACGCCCCGCCCCCCTGCACCCTCACACAACTGTCAAATAGCTCTCTATCTATGAGTCGGTCTCTATATTGCTTATTAGTGTATTTTGTTAATTAGATTCCAATATGAGTTGTCTTTCTATGACTGGCTTATTTCATTTAGCATAATGTTTTCCAGGTTCATCCATGCTATCAAAAAAGGTAAGATTTCCTTGTTGTTTTTTTTTTGTTTCTTTGTTTTATTTATTTATTTATTTTTACTATATTTTATTGATTTTTTAAAGAGAGGAAGGGAGAGGAATAGAGAGCTAGAAACATCGATGAGAGAGAGACATCGATCAGATGCCTCCTGCACACTCCCCACTGGGGATGTGCCCACAACCAGGATACATGCCCTTGACCGGAATCGAACCCGGGACCTCTCAGTCCACAGGCCGATGCTCTATCTACTGAGCCAAACAGGTTTCGGCTGTTTGTTTTGTTTTTAATAAATCTTTATTGTTCAGTTTATTACAGACCTTCGTCTTCTTTTTCCCCTCATATCTCCACTCCACCTGATTCCCCACCCCCAACCCCATGCCCTTACCCCCCGCCACTGTCCTCATCCATAGGTGTAAGATTTTTTTCCAGTCTCTTCCTGCACCCCCACACCCCCTTTCCCTGAGAATTGTTAGTCCATTCCCTTTCTATGCCCCTAATTCTATTATATTCACCAGTTTATTCTGTTCATTGGATTTTTTATTCACTGATTTTTAGATTCACTTTGTTATCACTTTGTTGTTTATAATTTCTATCTTTACCTTTTTCTTCTTCCTCTTCTTAAAAATATCAGCAATACATTAAAAAGATCAAACACGATGATCAACGGGCATTTATTCTGGGATGCAAGGTTGGTACTATATCCACAAATAATAAATGTGATGTACCACATTAAAAATGAAGAATAAAAACCACATGATCACATCAATAGGTGCAGAAGTAGTATTTGATAAAATCCAGCTCCCATTTATGATAAAAACTCTCAGCAAAGTGGGAATAGAGGGAACATACCTCAATGTAATAAAAGCCAACAGCCAACATCATACTCAATGGGCAAAAACTACAAGTATTTTCCTTAAGATTAGGAATAAGACAGTGATGGCTGTTTTCACCACTCTTATTCAACATAATACTGGAAGTCCTAGCCATAGCAGTCAGATACAAAGAAGAAATGAAAGGCATCCAAATTGGAAAGGCAGAAGTAAATCTATCATTTGCAGATGACATGATATTGTACATAGAAAACCCTAAAGATTCCACTGAAAAACTACTAGAACTGATAAATGAATTCAGTAAATTAGGATACAAATGAAATATCCAGAAATCAGTTACATTTTTATACACCTATCAGAAAGTGAAAATAAGAAAGCAATCCCATACACAATTGCTTCAAAAAGAATAAAATACCTAGGAATAAATTTAACCAAAGATGTAAAAGACCTTTCCTTGGAAAATTACAAGACATGGAACAAAGAAATTAAAGAAGATGCAAATAAGTGGAAGCATATACAGTGTTCATGGATAGGAAGAATTAACATCATTAAAATGTACATACTATCCAAAACAATCTGTAGAGTCAACACAATGCCTATCAAGGCCAATGGCATATTTCACAGAATTAGGACAAATATTCCAAAAATTTATATTGAATCACAAAAGACCCTGAATAGCCACAGCAAACTTGAGAAAGGTGGAGGAATAACACTACCTGATATTAAACTATACTAGATGGCCATAGTAATAAAAACAGCATAGTATTGGCATAAAAACATACATATAAATAAATGGAACAGAACAGAGAGGCCAGAAATAAATCTAGGCCTTTATAGTAAATTAATATTTGTTAAAGGAAGGAAAAACATACAATGGAGTAAAGATAGTCTCTTCAATAATTGGAGTTGGGAAAGTTGGAAAGATACATGCCAAAAAATGAAACTAGACCACTGTCTTATACCATAGATAAGAATAAACTCAAAATGGATTAAAGACTTAAATGTTAGACTCAAACCCATAAAAATTCTAGAGAAGACATAGGAATTAAAATCTCAGATATTTACCATAGCAACTTTTTTTCTGATATAGTTTATCAGATAAGATAAAAGAAAAATTAAACAAAAGGGACCACATCAAACTAAAAAGTTGTTGCACAGCAAAAGAACCATCAACAAAATGAAAAGACAACCCACTGAAAGGAAGAACATATTCACTAATGGTACATCTCATAGAACACATGTTTTATTCCAATATTATTCTTTCCTGCAGCAAGTGGTTATCTGATATTGGATCTGAAGGCATAATAGCAAGTTTTTATCAGGTATAGGGACCTATATGCATAAACATTCAAATTACTTTGTAAAAAGCACTTTTTAAAAATAAACTTTGAGATTAGAGATACTTTCATTTATGTTTATTTTAGGAAATAAATTCTCCATCATTGGTGGACAGGAAAGCCAATAAAACATTTGGACCATTGTTAATGATCAAGGCAAGGAGAAGCAGAGTGTAGCCTCTCTTTGGTGAAATATTTTCTGATATACTGAAATGCAATTATTTTTTCTTTAGTGTGGAATCTAAACTTTCTTTATTCAAATTTTATACTTGTTATATGGTATCATATTGTTATTTTATGTCTCCATTCAGAACTTCTACATGAGGCTACTCTGTATACACAGTGTCCGATGTGGATCACTGCACTGAAGATGTGCAGTGTGTGTGTCTTTACATCCACCCCTCCAAAAAAAAAAA
>PVJN01017724.1:0-40273 GCA_004026805.1 Lasiurus borealis
ATTTATTTTTCATCTGTACAAGTTACATTGTGGGTTTTTTTATGTCTTCCATTTCTCTCATTGTGTTTCTTATTTGCTTTACATTCTTTATAAGATTTAAAATGGGCATTTTAAGATACTTGTCTACTAATTCCATCATCTCTGTCATTTCTGGGGCTATTTCTATGTATTAATGTTTCACCTGATTATGAGTTCTATTTTTTAGCACTTAGTATTCCTAATAATTTTTATTGGTTGTTGGACATTATGAATGTTACATTTTTGGGTGCTGGATTTTCTTATGCTCCCATAAGCTCTGTTGACCTTTGTTCTATAATGTAGTTAGGATCTTTGGATTCTGTTTGATCCTTTTCAGGCTTGATTTTAAGCTTTTGTTAGGATAGGTTCAGGGCAACTTTTAGTCTTGGCCTAATTTAGTCCCTATCAGTGCCCTTTGGAGGATTTTGCCTCATACCCTATTTATTATGAGATCCCTCTACTCTGGTAAGGATGAGAACTATTCCCAGTCCTGGGATTCCAGAAATTATTATGCCTACTTATTTCTGGTGGTTGTTTCTTCAGCTGTGGATGGTTTCCTGTCACCCATACCAGGTCAGTACCTCTGCCAAAGATGTGAGTGGACTCCTCTGTAGAGCTTCAGAAATATTTCTCTATGAGTGTGTGGCTCCCTCCTCTGTGGTTGTTTGCCCTACAATTTGTAGCCAACTTGGCCTGCTGAAACTTCAATTTAACAAGACTCCTAGTCTCTGTTTAGGTACCCATCCCCGGCACTGCAGTCTGCAAACTTCTTCAACACAATAACCTGGGCCACATGTAGGATAATAGTCCTCCACTGCTCATTGTCCAAAGTCTGAAAACCATTGTTTATGTTTTATGTTTTTCTAGTTTAAGGCAGGAGAACAGTTCTTGTAGTAGTTAATCCTTCATGGACAGATTTGGAAGTCCCCACTGGCAGTCTGCTTGTTAATCACAAAATCATCAGTTACTCTGCATTCCATAGATCAGGCCTCATCTAGAGCACTGATTGCTCCTGCAGTATTATCAGGAGATAACTGTCTAGTCTCTGCTGATAATTCCAGTATCATAACACACTGCTGTTATGGTTAGCACATTTTAGAAACTTGATTCACAATCTGCTTCCCAATAGGTATAAATCACTGATCCTAGTTCTATCCTCTGGAATAGTCAAGGTAACAATCTAATTTTTCCTATTTCTCTCAGCTACCTTCAAATAAATTTTAGGAGTCAGCTGTCATGCCACTTTAACTGTCCTCCGTTCTGGTATAAACATTGCACTTATTGAAGCCATTACTCATAACATGGTTTCCAGATCCTTGACTCTTAACTTCCTCTAGACATATTCACTGTGTCAGTATCTGTCTTTAAATGTGATACTGAAATTTTACAGAGTGCTCTAAGCATGTTCTGATTAAAAGGAAAGGGTCTCTGACCTCCCTCCATCCAGATACCATATTTCTCCTAATACTGCATATAAGTGAATTCTTAGCAACCATATGGTTCCTTGGGCTCATAATGAATTCATCATCAGCTAAACCCATTAGGCTTTTCACAGTTATTAACACGTCTGACTGGCCTTCCACAATGAGGCTTTAATTTCAGGACTTCATATTTATCTCCATTAAATATGATTTTCTTCAACATTGTTCCAGCATCTCCAGCTCTTTTCAGTCTTGATTCTGCCTCTATTAATGATGGATCAATAGCATTACCTTCACATTTGAAAGGCAAGCTATCAATTCAGCAAATGCATTTTAAGCATTCATTGTGGGAGGGGTTAAATTGAGACCCATGAAGAGTACAGGGACATCAAGCCACAGCCCCTACTGTCAAGGATCCTGTAATTTAATAGAAAACATAAGACATTTGTGCATGATTATGACCTAGAAAATGTTCAGCGCCATGAAGGTCTTACAGAGAAAGTTCTCTGAGGGTTCATCAGCCTAGTAGATTATTTCAGAGGTAGCAAGGATGACTACAGGGTGAAGGTGGCATTTATTCTGGAACTTCATGGATGGGCAGGATATAGGTATGTGCTGAAAGTGACTTTTCAGCAGAAGGAATAGCAAAGGTAATTGTAGTTCTTTCCGTAGATTGTCCGAACGATAGAGACAGACCAGCAGAGAACTATTCTGGTATTACCCTCAAAGGCTATTTTGGATAAAGCAGAAGGATTATAAAGAAGAGGAGTTCAGTCCTAGCTGGTTTGGCTCAGTGGATAGAGAATTGGCCTGTGGACTAGAGGGTCCCAGGTACAAATCCAGTCAAGGGCACATACTCGGGTTGCAGGCTCGATCCCAGTAGGGGGCGTGCAGAAGGCAGCCAATGATTCTCTCTTATCATTGATGTTTCTATCCCTATCTCCCTCTCCCTTCCTCTCCGAAATCGATAAAAATAAAATTTTTAAAAAAGAAGAAGGGGGCCGAGACCGGTTTGGCTCAGTGGATAGAGCATCGGCCTGCAGACTGGGGGGTCCCAGGTTCGATTCCGGTCGGGGCACGTACATTGGTTGCAGGCGCATCCCCAGTGGGGGGCGTGCAGGAGGCGACTGATAGATGTCTCTCTCTCATCGATGTTTCTAGCTTTCTATCCCTCTCCTTTCCTCTCTGTGAAAAATCAATAAAATATATATTAAAAAAAAGAAGAAGAAGAAGAAGGGGACTTCAGGAGAGAATGGTTCCAGCTAGATCATGGAGAGCAAAAAATTTTTTACTTTATTTAGCTACTAATAGGGAGCCAGTGTACATTTTTAACAGAAGGGGACATCAGAATTGTATATGAAAAAAATGAACCTGCAGGGATGTGTAGTATGGAAAGGAGCAAGGGAAAATGAAGACAGGGATAGCAATGGGAATAATATCAGGCTATTCATACCAAGCCAAGGCTGAGTGCTGGCCGTGCAAGTAGAGATGAAAGGGCAGGCACCATAAAAGTAGGATGACAGGATTTGGGTTTGAAAAGGAGAGGGAATAGTTGTAGAAACCTTGGTGACCAACCAAAGGATGTTTAAGGGGAAGAATATGTAAAATAATGAAATTAAGTAGGAGCAGGTTTGTCTTAGCCTTTTTTATTTTTAATTCTATCTATGATAAGCTATTCTAGTCTAGACTTTGCCACACTTTGACATTTTGAGCCAGATAATTCTTTGGGGGGCTTGTGCATTGTAGGATGTTTAGCAGCATGCCTCGCCTCTACTCATTCGATGCCCCCACAGTTGTCACAATCAGAAGGGTCTCTGAATATGACCAAGTGTCTCTGAACATTTAGAATGTTCTGTGGGGAGCAAAATCGCCCATAAATTATTGCTTTGTATTATTATAGGATTCTGACTTAGCCTTTTGGCTTCTGAAATGATGGATCTATTTCATTCTTTTTAAGGTTAAGTCTTTTGAGAAGGAAAGGCAAACAGAGAAACGTGTGCTGGAGTCTGATCTTGTGGACCATGTTGTGCAGAAACTGAGGACTAAAGTCAGTGATGAAAGGACTATCAGGTAACTGTAATAAAACAAAAGGCCAGAAAATCAGCTGGGACTACCTATATAGAACATAGACAATTTTACTTTAAAAATCAATTTGATCCTTTTTGGAATCCTTTTTGGATAACTTTCAGTGAATCTTTCTATTGTTTCTGAATAACTCAGCAGTTTTAATTATATGACCCCCTGTGTAAGATTAGTCAAATCTTACTTTCAACATTTGTTCTCCAGAACATATCAAAGAATATTTTATCATTTTGAAAGAGCTAAGCTGCCAAATTCTGTCTGCCATTATCTTATTTAGTCTGTTAATCAATTAATTTTTATAGCGTTTTGTCTAATACGTTCTGTGAAGAGATCTCATATACTCATGATGGTAATGTAAACTGGTTCAATTGTCTGGATAGGAATTTAATACAGTAAGTTTTAAAAGCCTTAAAACTGGCTATTGACATCAGAGGAGTGAATGGCAGCGTAAGGGTGCTTCTTTTCCTCTCCCCCTGACATTTCAATAAGTTAACCATCTATAACTCAACAAATAAGTCTCTGCCTAACATAGATGCACACCTGAGAGACCTGCACACTGAAACACCTAAAGGTGGGCACCTGGGGATAAACAGGAGTCAGGAAAGCGCAGACAGACAACATATGCAGCCCTGCAGCTCAGCTGGGAGCTCGCAGCTGGCCTGGAAAGGGGAGAAAGCCAGTGGTAGCAGGCACTTCCTGGGGGAGAGGATGGGGAGGACAGAAGCAGCGGGAGCAGCTAGCAGTCACGAGCTCAAGCAGTGAGAAGAGTGACTGAGTCAGCAGAAGCCCAAAGAGAGCATGGGGTTCTGCCATGAGGCTCCCCACTGCTGGGCCAGGCGGTGGTGTTTCAAACTAAGAAAGGAAATCACAGAGCCTGGCTGCTGCTTAGACTCCCAAAACTCACCTCCTGCTGCCCTTGAAATTGACTCCAGGAGCATATTATCTGTAAACCAAGAGCTGTTGGTTTGCTGTTTCCCTCTGTGACTGAACCCCAGGAAAGGTTCTTAGGGTGGGACCCCACAGAGGTCAGGGGTCACCATTAGTGTGAGGGCATAACAAACCCTGCCCTAAGCAACCCGGAGGTACTGTCCCATGGAAGCCAATGAGGCTTAAATCCAGTAAAAATCTTTCGATTCAGCGCCATCTACTGGAACATAGTAGAAAGACTTCTTCAGAGATAGATAAAAAAACAAAGGAAGGCAGCAAATACCATGAAGAACCACAGTAATGACGAAGACCAGAAAGAAAACAAAATAATTCCCAAAAAGCAGGGTGGAACACATGGAATTATGTGATATAAATGACAGAGACTTCAACACTACAGTTCTGAAAATACTCAACGAGATGCAAGAAAGTACTGACAAGCAATTCAGTGCACTCAGAAAACAAATCAATGAACAAAATGAGTATTCCTCCAAGGAAATTGAAACTTTCAAAAATAATATATAAGAAATACTGGAAATGAAGCAGGCAGTTTAAGGAGATTAAGAGTGAACTTTTGAACATAGAAAACAGAACCAACCACTTAAAGGAAAGAACTAGTGATATCGAAAATAAGAATCGAGGGAAGAAGAGAGAGAACTGAGGATAAAGAGAAATGAAAGAGCGCTATGAGACTCCCTGACTCAATCAGAAAAAGTAATATCAGAATCATAGGCATAGCGGAGGAGGAAGAAAGGGAGCATGGAATGAAGAATCTATTAAAACAAATAGTGACTGAGAACTTCCCAAATCTATGGAAAGAACTAGATTCTCAGGTCCAAGAAGCAAACAGAACCCCTAATTACTCCAAGAGGCCCTCTCCAAGGCACTTGGTGATAAAGCTGTCAAAAATTAATGACAGAAAAAATTCACAAAGCATCCAGGAAAAAGAAGGAAGTAACCTACAGATGAAAACCCATTAGAATTTCATTTGACTTCTCAGCAGAAACTAGAGAGTGGAGCTAAATATTCAGACATCTGAAAGAGAAATTACCAGCCACAAATAATATATCCAGCAAAATTATCCTTTAAATATAAAGAGGAAATAAAGACATTTCTATACATACAGAAGCTGAGGGATTTTATCACCATAAAACCTCCTTGTAAGAAGTACTCAAGAGAGTTATTCTACCTGAAACAAAGAACATGTCACAACACTATGAGTAAGATCCCCCAAAACTTGCAGGATAAACAGGGATAATTTATGACAACAAAAACATACAAGAGGAATGGGGGAAGGTCTGATCTGGCAAAGGAAAATGAAGATTAGATATACTCAAAATATCCCATATTCATGGATTGGGAGAATCAACATAGTTAAAATGATAATATTACCCAAAGCTTTATACAGATTTAATGCAATCCCATCAAAATCCCAATGCCATTTTTCAAAGAAATAGAACAAGAAATCATCAGATTTGTATAGAACCACAAAAGACCCCAAATAGCCAAAGCAACTAAATATAGTCTCTTCAATAAATGGTGCTGGGGAAAATGGAAAGCCACATGCAAATGAATAAATGGATTACAGTTTGTCCCCATGTACAAAAACTAATTCAAAATGGATCAAAGACCTAAACATCAGACCTGAAACAATGTTACATAGAAAAAAATATAAGTACCAAACCTATGGGTCAATAGAGAACATTTTATGAACTTGACCACAAAGGTAAAGGAAATAAAGGCAAAAATAAATGGATGGGACTACATAAAACTAAAAAGCTTCTATACTGCAAAAGAAACTGGCAACAAAACAAACAGGCAGCCAACCAGATGGGAGATGATATTTGCAAACCATAGCTCCAACAGAGGTTTAATTTAAAGAACATATAAAGAACTCAGCATCAAAAACAAATAATCTAATCAAAAAGTGGGCAGAAAACCTGAAAATACACCTCTCTCAAGAAGACATACGAATAACCAATATGAAAAGATGTTCAACCTCACTGGCAATTAGGGAAATGCAAATCAAAACTACAATGAGATACTATCCTGTTAAGAGTGGCCATGATCAACAAGACAAGCAATAACAAGTGTTGGAGAGGTTTTGGAAAAAAGGGAACTCTCATTCACTGCTGGTAGACTGCTACAACCACTATGGAAAGCAGTCTTGCAGTTCCTCAAAAAATTAACAATAGAACTGCCATATATCCCACCAATTTCACTCCTGGGTGTATACCCAAAAAACTCAAAAAAAAAATATATGCACCCTTATGTTCACTACAGCCAAGCATGGAAACAACCAAAGTGCCCTGCGATAGAGGATGGATAAAGAAGATGTGGTACATGCACACAATGGAATACTACTTGCCCATAAGAAAGGATGAAATAGCGCCATTTGCAACAATATGGATGGACCTTGAGAACATTATGCTAAGTGAAATAAGTCAGACAGAAAAAGCTAAGAACCATGTGATTTCACTCATATGTGGGATATAAAACTGAAACTCATGAACACAAACAGCAGTGTGGTGGTTGCCAAAGGGAAGGGATTTGGGGAAAGAAAGGGTCCTAATATAAGGTGCCTTTGAGTGGTAGGTACATGGTGCAATTCACAGATCTTGTAACACAGAATCCCACACCTGACTGGTGGGTGATAGTTAATGTTGTGGGTAACAGTGATGGGCCACAGTTCATGTTGACCAATTTCACCCCAATAAGTTTAATTTAAAATTAAATGCTACTGGTATCTAGTAGAGACCAGGAACACCACTAAACGTTCTACAGTGAACAGCACTGACTACCCACCCCCAACAAAGAATTATGTGGCTCAAAATGTTAATAGTGTGAAGACTGAGAAATCCTGGCTAATATAAAATAAATATTTTTGCCTTGGCCAGTTTGGCCCAGTGGATAGAGTGTCAGTCTGTGGACTGAAGGGTCCCAGATCTAATTCTGGTGAAGGGCACATGCCTGTGTTGCAGGAGGCAGTCTATCAATCTCATCATTGATGTCTCTCTCTCTTTTCCTCTCTGAAATCAATTAAAAAAATATAAAAAATAAATGTTTTGCTCTTCTCCCTTCCTGACTCTGCCCTCTCCCATCTGTATCTAGCTTGCATAAATTCATCATCAGGCTTATTCTGAGGGAGTATGTTTTTTGAAGTTACCAGGTATGAAGGGCTGCAGATCCAAATCAAAGACAGATGTTTAGAAGACAAAACAGAAGTCAACTAATTAATAGTGTTTACATGAACACTATTAAGACACTTAATCGCCCAGATGGGGATTTGGTTTTAACAGGAAAGGTTTAAAATCTTTCCTTCCAAATGATTATTTCCCCGTTTTCCCAAGACAGAATGCTGTTGTCTCTCTTAAAGGCTATAAAGTCTTTTAAAGAATATCCATTCACAGCTTTTGAAAGAATCTCCTTGTTTGCTAAATGTTCTGTGGGTGACAGCCAAGGCTGCTGCCATAATGAAGGAGGGGCCTGCCTGTGCTAATGTTTCCTTGTATTGTGAGAGGAGCTGAAAGAACACCCATTACATTTCATTGAAATTAGCTTCTTATATTGAACCAGGATTTCAAACGGCTGAATAGATCAGAATGTTGTCTTTAGGCATTTGTAAATTTGAAATGACATCCTTTGTAATTTTTACCTGCTCTTGACTAAAAGCATAATTAAGTGCAAATTAGTTGTTTTTGTTTTTCCTTCACTAATAACCAATACTTACAAAATATTTTTATATTGAATTAAAAAATGATTCACTCTTAAGTAAGTAATCTGTGTTGCTTTTGGCTTATTGACTGTTTTCTAATAATTTTTTTTTGTTTGGTTGTTTTTAGAGAAGCTTCTGATAATATCACAGTACAAAATCTGAAGGGGTCATTTTCTAATGCTTCAGGTATAATTACTAAGTACAGTCTAAACAAATAATGCTTTTATGTGTGTGTTTTCTGTAAGCACTATGTGGCTAACTCCTTGTTGGATCAAATGTATATATATTTTTTAAATAACACATATATAATTAATTGTACCAAATGGAATTTATCATTTGCTTTGAAACTCACATCTTAGAAAATAACAAGATGATTACTGGTGATTACTGGGCATTTGGTGACTTCTGGTCCTGGTATTCTTTGTCTTAGTATCTTATTTTTACAAGTGGCTTAATCTTTCTTCAACTTAAGTTTATGGTATAGATTTATTAAATGTGGATACTTTTCCTGGAAATTTTCCCCATATACAAAATTGAAGAAAAGTATTTTGAAATCCCTCGGGGAAAGGTAATTTATATATTTTTTTTCTTTTTTCATGAAAGCCAAGCAGAACAGTGGTGATAGTAATGCCTTTAGTTTCATCACATCTATCTTATTGAAAAAGAAGGGTCCTAATAAATCCACAGGAATACATATTTGGCTTTTAACAGAATTGGATCTTTTGGATTCATTTTTGTTAGTGTTGACTCTCTGTCACCATCAGATTTCAAATACTTTGAGAAATTTAAGGAAGTATTAGTTTCAGAGATTTTTTTTTTTTCATAGGTTCCTGAGGTTTGGGTGACTCATATGGCCTCCCTTTGTTTTTGTCACTTCTTATACCCACCTGAGGAGAGAAGGCTGGTGGTTTTGTCGGAAGTATCCAAACTGCTGAGTGTTGAGGTTCTGGGTTCTCCCTGGGCAATTGCAGGCAGTTGCACAAACAGAAAACAAGGCCCAGACATAATCTAGCCCCATTGAGTCACCCCAGAGGGGATTCTATTAATATCTCCGTCCCCTCTGCGGTATTATAGAACATAGGACCAGAGACAGCCGTGAAGTCTAAAGCTCGCTCTGTTTCAGGTCTGTTTGAAATCCATGGAGCAGCCGTTGTCCCCACTGTGACGGTGATAGCCCCGGAGAAGCTGTCAGCCAGCATTAAGCGGCGGTACGAAACTCAGGTACATGTTAGTGTCCAAGGCTTTCTAAGGTGAGCTACAAAGGAAGGAAACTGGAAAGGAAAATAAAAGTGTGTTCTGGAAATATTTTCCTTCCCACATCCCTAACTTGGTGGCTTCTGAAAGTTTCATCAACACAGTCATCCCTCTGGCACAAAGATTTTGCCACATCTGTCCTCCAAAGAGGCGTCAGTGTGGACTATGGGCCCCTAGAAGCAGTTGTCAGAATAATTGGATCTAAACAACAGCTTTCTCATCTGGCTCTAAAGGCAGTGGAGTTCGTGGAAGTTTTTTGTTGTTTTTTAAAAAAATTTTTTATTTCAGAGAGGAAAGGAGATAGAAACATCAATGATGAGATCATCATTGGTTGGCTGCCTAAATGGTATTTGTTTTTGCTTTAAATAATAAAGCAGAAGAGATCTATCCCAAGACTTGAGGCACAAATATCCTTTATTTTGGTATCTACTATCTGCCTGAGTCTGTGCTAAGTGCCATATAAAATATAAGACATAGGACATGGCCCCACTCCTCTAAGAGTTTGTAACCTTAGAAGCATATGCATTTTATGCTTGGGGAACAGTAGATGTGAGTAATAGAATTCTGAGTTAAATATCTATAATAAAAGCATAATATGGCTGAGACCGGTTTGGCTCAGTGGCTAGAGCGTCGGCTTGCGGACTGAAAGGTCCCAGGTTCAATTCCGGCTGGGGGCATGTACCTTGCTTGCGGGCACATCTCCACAGTGGGATGTGCAGGAGGCGGCTGATCGATGTCTCTCATCGATGTTTCTGACTTTCTAGCTCTCTCCCTTCCTCTGTAAAAAATCAATAAAATATAAGGGAAAAAAAAAGCATAATATGCTCATTAGACCAGACCTTCTTCCGGACAAAGCTGGGGGCTGCAGCTGCAGGATCTAGGCAGCCGCTGTGGCTGCTAGGGAGGGATCCAGGCAATCTTCATGGCTGTGAAGGCCGCCTCTTGGACAAATTTTGTGCATCGGACCTCTAGTATTTAATATGAGTGTTAAGAGTGTATTACAGACATGTGGGAGAGACATAGGTCAGTATTTGCTTCACAGAGATGGTGCCTGAGGGATTGAAATAGGCAGGGAGAAAAGATTAGAGTTTTCATATTGGGAGGGACAGAAGGAAAGGCGGTATGGACAGTGCTACTGAGCACGGTCAGGAATGCAGCCTCACTTGGGAAGAGGATGAGTGTTGGAGAACAGTCATTTTTTAGAACTGTAATTAGATTGAAATACAGAAGATCAGGTAACCTCACTTTTGTAAGCTCTCCTGGCTATTTCTCAGGATGTTGGTGGAAACTAATTTTTCACATCTTTCTACGGTATTTCAGTTCCATATTCTCGTTGCTACCACCTTCCCCTTTTTCCAAATTTAGCTTAATATTGTAATCTCCCTGCTTCCACATGAGTTTCACCACACTGAGTTTTTTACTAGGTGTCATTTCAGAATTATAAAGAAATAAGCAACTTAGGTGAGTTATTAAATAAATTATAGATAGGCTACAACATTTCATTTCCTAATATTACAATGGGATACACATCCGTCTTTCCTAGGTGGATTAAATGCAAATACTAGGGTAATATTTGGGGTCCTTTCTAGCCCTTGGTTTGTCACATGATTGTTTCCTGGAATAGGATATAGAATGGCAAAAAAGATGGCTTGGTTTGACAGGTTCTGAATTCTGACATGTTTTCTTTTTATTAGGTACAAACCCGACTTCAGACCTCCCTTGCCAACTTACATCAGAAAAGCAGTGAAATTGAAATTTTGGCTGTAAGTGACTTTCTTTAACCTTTTGAGGATGGATGGCCTCTGTCCAAACTGTCAAAGTAGCTTCCTCAGAGGTCAGGGTTTTTTGTTCAGTGTCAGCAGTATTTGGGTACAAGCCTGTTATCACTGATGTGGATCTCATGTAATCTAAAGACCTGGGGAGAACAATTGAAGGTTTTTTGTTTGTTTATCCTACTTCCTTCCTCTGAAGTGAAAATGAAAATCCTTTTTCTAAATGTTTCAGGCCTTTGCCTTACTAAGTCTACACTGAGTGAGGGTAGCAATGTCAAACCTCTGGAGTGAGTGCCGTGTGTGGGAGTATAGTTCACCAGGGCTGAGATCTTGTCCATACGTGATTAAGTCTGCTCTATAGCACAATAGCATCCCAGCCACTTTCATGTTGCTCCATCCAGAGTGGCACCATCATCACAAGTCAGTATGTGCTCCTGGGGGTTCTCTGACAGATGATGTACATTTTTGTGTATTGACAGGTGGATCTACCCAAAGAAACAATCTTACAGTGTTTATCATTAGAGGTAAGCAAAACAAACTCTTCTGCACTGTGGTTTTTAAAATCCCAAAGCTTTGCAAAAAAAAAAACAACACTGAAAATGGTATTATTTTCTTAGTGATATCAGGTATTTTTTGTCAGTTCCAGGAATTTGGTAACATTGTTCCTTTATGTGACATATATATTACTGAATCAAATTTTAAAAGAATCATACTTTCTGGTGACTTTCTTTTAAATTTCAGAGATTACTTAACAAATAACTAGAGCTTTTATTGAGTGTCAGGCTCTGGCAGGCCAAACTCATTTACTCATAACAAACCCAAGAGAGGTACTATTGTTAGCACCATTTTACAGAGAACAGAAGTACTTGAGGTCACCTAACTAGTAAGTAGTAGAGCCAGTATTTGAACCTAGGTAAAATAGTGGAATCAGTGTTCTTAACCACTGTACATGTCATATCTTCACTCCAACTAGGGAAGCTCATTTGTAGAACCAAAAGTGATCGAAGATTTTTTGTAAAAATTTAATTTAGGTACTTTTTTATGCCACACACACCCCACACCCCACCCCACCCCCCGCCACAAGTACATACCCTAATCCTATATAATAAAGATGTAATATAGAAATGGTTGTTACACCGTGAAGCATTAATGACCGACCACATAACCACCGGATCACGGATCAGCAGGAGGGTGGGGCAGCGAGCTACAAGTGGGCAGCAGAGAGCTACAAGAGGGGCAGGGCAGGACAGCAAGCTATGAGGAGGGCGGGGGATGGAGGGAGCTACAGGAGGGCCGCAGCCAGCTACTGGTGAGCTACTGGTGCACAGATTCATGCACAGGGCTACTAGTTATCAAATAACCAAATAACTTTTTAAATTTTGAATTAATAGTTAAACCTTTGCTATTAAGAATGCTTGACTATAATCATAGCTATAGGTGACTTTTGCAACATCATATCAAAGAATACAGTACTTTGTCTATCCAGATTAAATTAGATGAAAAATGAACTTTGCCCCAAAACTAATGCTTACTGTATTTTCTGTTTTTGTCTTATAAATAAGCATATACCACTACATTGGTCGTGTATTGTCTTATGATCCATTCAGATGGATGCCTATCAGAGGTGGTATGTCCATTATACAAAAAATAGACAACAGGCAGAAATAACTGGTCTAAAGTCAGATTAGCACACACTGTGCTGCTGTATTGTTAACCTGGTAATAAGGTGATCTGCTGTAAAGAAAACTGATACTTCAAAGAGGAACCCCAGCAGTATGCCCAGCAGTTCTAGTGTCACCCTGTAATGATTTCTTCAGCATAACTAAAGGGGAGAATGGCACTGGACTTTCATTAATGACCCAGAAAAAAAGCCCCTTAATAAACCCTAGTTCCTTTGTTAAGTCTCGTTTATTTTTTTCTAGTGGGATGCTGATGAACAGGCATTTGACACAACTGTGAAGCAGCTGCTGTCACGCCTGCCAAAGCAAAGACAAAGATACCTGAAAGTAATCTGTGATGAAATTTATAACATCAAAGTAGGAAAAAAGTAAGTTATCACGTAGGCACCGCAGATTTCAAAAGGGGTTAAAACTCAAGGAGGGTTTTTAAAGTGACATAGTTTATTGTCTAGAGCAATGGTTGGCAAACTGCAGCTCGAGAGCCACATGTGGCTCTTTGGCCCCTTGAGTGTGGTTCTTCCACAAAATACCACAGCCTGGGCAAGTCTATTTTGAAGAAGTGGCATAAGAAATTTAAGTTTAAAAAATTTGGCTCTCAGAAAAAATTTCAATCGTTGTACTATTGATATTTGGCTCTGTTGACTAATGAGTTTACCAACCACTGTCTAGAGGTTTGATAGCTGATAATCTGTTATGTTAGAACTGCAACTCAGGACTGAACCATAGGCATGATCTTGTCCATAAAAAAACCCGAGGTCTCAGAAATAACTATCTCAATTATAAATGTTAATCACCCAGGTAACTCCTAGAACTATGTTTAAATAATAGAAAACAGCTGTGACTACTTTGCTTTATATCCTCATGTTAGAAGCCAGCTGTTCATATTCTCTTCCCCTTAAAAGGCAATGACAAAGCCTGTGAATGGTGATCTCCTTGTGTAGGACCTTATACTGCTGACCCTTACTAGTCACAGCTTTTGTAAACTTGTGCAATGTTAGTGCCTAGCCTTCCATCTTGTTTTTGATTAAACAAAACTCCTACAGTTAGGTGCTCTAAAAATAAATTTTTACTAACCCTGTTCTCTATCCATTATACTGATCCTACTTTTCCCCTTCTTTTGCAGGGTGTCTGTGCTATTCCTATATAGCTACAGAGATGACTACTACCGAATCTTATTTTAATTCTAGAGAACAATCATTACATTGTTCAGACAGGAGCTGCAAAATGTTGTACATTCATTGTAATTTTAAATTAACTTTACATTCTAAGAAGCTGTCATGCAAAGTGGAGCTTTGTAAGTTTTTCATTTGTAATATATATATATATGTATAAATTTATCTTTTGCAATTTAATAAATGCTTTCATATATTTCCTTTTTAACTGCAAATCTATTGACACAAAAGGTTTTGTGGAGTTAGAAGACAGGAAAACAGCCATGTTCTTCCCTTAGGAACTATGATAAAATTATATAGCCTGGCCCTGACTGGTGTGTATAATGGTTAACGTCTGCCTACACACCAAAGAATTTGGATTTGATAACCAGTCAAGGGCATATGCCAGGTTGTGAGCTCCATCTCTGGTAGGAAAAAAGAATAAAGCAGGAGGCAACCAATCCATGTTGCACTCTCTCTTCGATGGTTCTCTCCCTTTCCCTTCTTCTCTAAAAAATCAAACTATTCTTAAAGAAAAATAATTATTACATAGCCAGTTGGGAAGAATACTCATGAGCTAACACAACTTTCAATAAAATTTTCAGATTTCAATTCCAATGCGCAGTAGTCGGCAAACCACAGGTTTGCCACTCTGTTGAATGAGTTTGCCGACCACTGTCATATACTACCCTTTACCTCTTTGCACACAATATGCCACAATTGCCTAATCCTCAGCTTCCAACTACACGGTAACATTTAGTCTAGTCCAGTGGTCAGCAAACTTATTAGTCAACAGAGCGGCAAACCGCGGCTTGTGAGTCACATGTGGCTCGCGAGCCGCAGTTTGCCGACCACTCATCTAAAAGCTAGGGCTATATCAGCCCACAATCAGTCCTTATTGCCAGGAATTATTAATGTAGGAAGAGAAAAAGAATAAATAAAAGACAGTGCTGATAAATAGAAGGTTTAATAATGCATTGTTCTTCACACAGATGCCTGCAGTGTCTTTAACTAAAATCCAGGAATATGCAAGTAGGCAACATAGACCAATTAGCCAGATCTAAAATAAACTGGCTTCTTATAACTACCGTGTAAACATCACAGCTCTTCTTCCATCCAAAATGAACATAATCTCACTGAAACCAAATGTAGGGGAACCAGAAACCTAGTTTTGTGGCCAAAAGGAAAAACAGCAATTTGGTGGTGAGATGGTGAAAGTAGAGAATCTGGAGCCCTTCACTGTGCTGCTTTGCTCTTCTTACTCTTGCTCTTTTTGTCCCTCTTCTTCAGCCCATCCATGTTTGCTCTCAATAGGTTTGAATAAGCCTAAAAGACACAGAGCACGACCTTAGTGGGAAGAGCTACAAATTGGTGGGGCAACTGCCCCCTTTCCATAATGGCTTTTGTGTGGCCAAATCAGAAAGTCTACCTGATAAAGCAAATAACACCATGCGACACTTGTACCTGAAGGAAAATGGTATAAAAGGAGAACACTCACATTTTAGCAACGCTCACCCACTATGAGTTGCACTTTTTTTTTAAGCAGAAACAAATAAATATAGGCAACTTCTTGTTCAACTTCACTACAGGCAGAGCATATCTGAAGCCTAAGATGGCAAAATCTAGCTTACAAATACTTAAAAGGAAGGCAGTATCAGTGTTGAAAGTAAAATTCATAAACTACTGGTAAAACATCAGAGAGTGGTAAACCTAAATATCAATGTGCACCCAGTGCTCAACGATATGCTGACTTGCCCTAAGAAAGGGACAGAGGAAACAGCAGAAACTCACCATCTGAAACTTATTCACTTCTTTGGAGCTCACCTGGAAAAGAAGAGGGGAAACTGGTCACCCCTAGAATCCATACAGTAATCCCCTGCTGCACCCTAGATAAGAAAAAGCCTAATGAAGATAGCACCCTCATCGCTAAAATATTCCTTCTCAATCTCAGATGTCATGACACACTAAAGGCTATCTTCCTACTTCACTCTCCTCTGCCTGGGAGCAAGCAAAATTTGGGCTTTTTTCCACAGGAGACTTGTGCCACGATGGGAAAGAGGCAGAATTATGTTCCTGAAGAAGCTGTGCTTCTCAACTCTATTAAAATTTCTTGCACACATGGTGTCGACTTTTTCTCCCTAGGTTCTGAGATATCAAAAAACTACTAATCTTTTCTGCAGGATATATTTAAACTATTCCCTATCTTATTTTAAACCCATCTTCCTTTAATTCATTCCTATTTAAGCAAAATGCAAGCTACCACAAGAAATCCTACCTCTAAAAATTCTTTGCGTTTTCTTATTTCGTGATACCCAACTTTATTTTTTAAAATCCCATAAGCTTTACTGTAAATGTCCTCCAGGTAACTGGTAAAGGGAGGCATCAACTAGTTATGGTCTTCAAGCTCACAAATATCGTACACTGATAAGACTGGAAACAGAGGGCAGTCTGGTTCTGCCCCAGCAGAGTAAGGAATTACAGGCATATCTCAAACACTTCAAGTTTGGTTCCAGGCCACCACAGTAAAGCGATTACACAACAAAGCAAGTCACAGTCTTTTTGCCCATGTAGAGCCTTGCCTTAATTGGTAATAAACATCTGGCAGCATAATAAAACCATGTGTAATAAAAAGAGGAATGTCTGTATTCATTCAGAACCCAGGGAGTCTCTTGGTACTTGAGAGAGTATAAATTTAGGCCAGAGCTCTAGTGTTCCTTTTCAAACCATATTCAATCTCCACCTTGAAAGGCAGCACTAGATCTCTGGACTAAATTTATACTCTCTCAAGTACCAAGTCTACATATAGCTACATGCTTTCTATGAGAACCACAAAGAAAAGGAATAATTAGCTTAAAAGCATCATCTGGTGACAAGAAGTTGGTCATGGAAGGGCCAGCACAGTAAGGTAAGGACATATGTAATCATATATTCACTGCTCCTTACAATGCTACCAAAAGGACCAACATGCTAATTTTATTTCTGCAAAACTTTCACCAAACAAGTGTTTGACTTCCACCTTCATTTTAATTTTGCTCTTTTGAGTTTTCTATTATGAAGGTAATAAAAGAAAGCCCTGATCCCACCCTGGCCAGATGGCTCAGTTGGTTGGAGTGCCTATACACCAAGAGGTTATGGGTTTCTCATTCAGAGTACATACCTAGGTTGCTGGTTCAATCCCCAATCAGGGCATGAATGGGAGGTAACCGATGAATGTTTCTCTCTCTCTCACATCAATAAAAACATATCCTCTGGTGAGGATTTTTAAAGAGGAAAAAAAAACGCACTGATCGGAAAAAGTTGGGGAGCTACCCAATAACTACCCTTCATTTAACAAAAACAAGCCCTGGACGGCGTAGCTCAGTTGGGCAATGTCTAATGCACTGAAAGATGCTGGTTCCATCTGGGTTGCAGGCTCATTCCTAGTAGGGGTTGTGCTGGAGGCAGCCTATCGATGTTGGTTTCTCCCTTCAATGTTTATCTCTTTTCCCTTCCTCTGTAAAAATCAACTATTCTTTAAAAAATAAAGTAGCCCTAGCCTGTTTGGCTCAGTGGATACAGCGTTGGCCTGCGGCCTGAAGGGTCCTGCATTCCAGTCAAGGGCACTTGCCCAGGTTGCGGCGGATCCCCAGGAGGCAGACGATCAATGACTCTCTCATCATTGATGTTTCTCTCCTTTCCTCTCTGAAATCAATGAAAAGTAAATGTTCCCTTTAAAAATAAAACCTGGTTCAGATATGCCACCTGCTAAGTTTAAGTCTTTAAAACTCCAAAACGGTAGTGTTACGAACCCAACTCACCACTGTGCTAATCTTCTTTTTCCCATCAGTAGCTCTTAAAAGACACTTGTTGTCTGAGGGCTCAAAACCCTCCACTGAACCCTTCCTTGGAATGGGCTTGGTTCGGCCATCGTCTGCAAGGAAAATACACCGGGTGAGCACGGCCACAGACGCTGTTAAGAGGCAGGGAAAAAGCTCGGAAGTACGGAAGGAGGAGAAGAGGACCTCTAATCCACCTGCACCGCTTTAGTTCTGTTAACCACCTTATCCGCCATCATCTCAAGTTTGACCAAAGCCTGGAACACGACTTGCTACTTTCCACACTCAGTGGGTCTGGGGTCCTTGACAAGGAGAACAGCCAGGACGTCTGGGCCCCGCTGTCACCGGGACGGACTTGAGTTGCTAAGCGCTGCGGCCGCACCCACCACCACCCCCGAGAGTCTTCCATGGAAGTGCCCCGTACACGGTGGAGGGAGGGAAGGGAAGGCGGGAATGAGTCGGGGGCTGGCTCGGGGCTCCCAGACATCGGGCCCCCGGGCTTGGGCCCCGCTCAGCTCCCCGCTCCCTCCCGGCCCGCCGCGTGGGCAGCTGCTTACACTTCTTGAGGGTGATGAACACGCTGCCCGACAGCCGGCACTTCTGGAAGAGCCTGGTCAGCTCCGTCAGGAACTGCAACACAACACACCAGGCCCCGTCAGGCGGCCCCGGGTCCCCGCCGCATCGAGCCCCACTCCCGCCCGCCGGAGAAGGCAGCGGTCCCGACCTACGCCCCGACCACCCCCCTCCCCCGGGGCCAGCCCGGCTTCACCTGCTCACTCTCCAGCAGAACCATCCCGGCTCCGCGGGGCCCGCTCAGGCCACATAAGACTCCAGCAATCGATGCCGGAAGTTCCTGCCAGGCTGGGCGGGGACTTCCGCCTCGAGATTGCAACTCTCTCCCACCAATCCCGGCCTCCGCCCTCTCGCCGCGCCTCCTTCCCCGCGCCTGCGCTCTGGGACGCCCTGTCCGATCCGGAGGAAATTTTCTCTCCCCCAAGTGAAGAGTTGAGGGAGTGTGAACGCGAAAGAAAGACTTGATAGGAACCTATAGTTTCTACCTGACAGCACAGTGCCTCAGTTTTCCCATCCTTATCATAAGGAAAATAATAGTGTCCACTTCACTGGTTGTGAGGAATAAATGGGTTTATGTTAAATACCTAGACCAGTGCCTGGCACAGAGGAAGTTCTGGGTAAATGTTAGCTGTCACTGTTATTTTCTTTTTTCTTTCTTTTTTTTTTAATATATTTTTATTGATTTTTCACAGAGAGGAAAGGAGAGGAATAGAGAGCTAGAAACATCGATGAGAGAGACATCGATCAGCCACGCCCCGCACACTCCCTAATGGGGATGTGCCCGCAACCAAGGTACATGCCCCCACCGGAATCGAACCCTGGACCTTCCAGTCCGCAGGCCGACGCTCTATCCGCTGAGCCAAACCGGTTTCGGCTGTTACTGTTATTTTCATTATTATTATTCTAAATTGCGATGGCGAGTCTGGGAATGCTCCCTCTTCTCTGACCAGGCTGGGTGGCCCTAAAGGACCTCTAGCAAGAAGGACTGGAGCCTGGTTTTACCTCTGGATTCAATCAAGAGACCTGTGTTGGAGACCCTGCTATGCCAGCAGCCATCTTCACTGTAGGCCCTTGACTTAAGTCAAGCACTCCACGTGCAATGGGTTTTCACTGAGAGCCTCTGAAGCCTGTGCTAGGTACCGCTGTAGGAGCTGGGGATACAACCGAATATGACAAGCTAACCTCCTGGTTCCCTGGAACTGGGATTAAAAGAGAAGTGGGAAAAAAAAAAAACACAATAAAACAACAAGTATAGCTTCAGGTAATGGTAAGTGCTGTGAAGACAAGTAAGCAGGGCGATACAGATGAGAATAAGGAGAGAACTACTTTAGGTTGGGTCAGGACATCTCTGGGAACTGAGCGGAATGGGGACAGAATGTTTCACACAACAGGCCGTGGCTAGGACAAAGGTCCCCAAAGGGAAACAGGTTGCCCTGTTTCCACGAGGCTGGGGGTGGGGTGGGAATGGAGAGGGCACTGGGGAGGAGGAGTGAAGGGGTATGGAGAGCTTGGAGAGGTAGTCCCATAGGACCGATGGCCATGGTAAGTTTGGATTTTGTTCCAGGTACAGAGAAGTTTCTCGTTAAGCTTTAAACAGGATAGTGACCATCTAACTTACATTTTAACAAGATCTCCCTTTCTGTGGTGTGCAGAATGTTAGTAGAGAGACAAGTCAGCAAAGAGGGAGGGAGTCCCACTACTAGAGGGTCGTATTAGCTTCCTTTGCCACAAACTTAGTGGCTTAAAACAACATGCATTTATTCTTTTTGTTGTTGTTAATCCTCACCAGAGGCTATTTTTCTCCATTGCTCCTGGAGAGAATGGAAGGAAGTGAGGGAAGGAGGGAGGAAGGGGCTAGAACGGAGAGAAGGGGGGTGGGGAAAGAGAGAGAGAGAGAGAGGTATTGATCTATATGAGAGAGACACATCAACTGGTTGCTTCTCGAAACCCAGGTATGTGCCCTCAACTGGGAATTGAACCCTCAACTCTTTGGTGGTTGGGCCACTGCTCAACCACTAACACTGGCCAGGGTGAATTTATTCTTTGCCAGACTTGGAGCTCAGGCTTCTCATATCAGTGTGTCTGTAGGGCTGTAATGAAATGATCTGTAATGAAATGATCTGTAATGAAAACCATTTTACTCCATCTGGAAGCTTCAGGGGAAATCTGTTTTCTTGCTCATCTAGAAGTCACCGGCTAGAACCGTGGTCAGCAAACTGCGGCTCTCGAGCCACATGCGGTTCTTTGGCCCCTTGAGTGTGACTCTTCCACAAAATACCAAGGCCTGGATGAGTCTATTTTGAAGAAGTGGCGATAGAAGAAGTTTAAGTTTAAAAAATTGGGCTCTTGCCGAAGCCGGCTTGGCTCAGTGGATAAGAGTGTCGGCCTGTGGACTGAAGGGTTCAATTCCGGTCAAGGGCATGTATCTTGGTTGCGGGCACGTCCCCGGTGGGGGGTGTGCACGAGGCGACTGATGGATGTCTCTCTTATCGATGTTTCTAGCTCTCTGTCCCTCTCCCTTCCTCTCTGTAAAAAATCAATAAAATATATTTTTAAAAAAATTTTGGCTCTCAAAAGAAATTTCAATTATACTGTTGATATTTGGCTCTGTTGACTAGTGAGTTTGCCACCCACTCATGGCCTCTTCCTTACATCATTTCAACCTCTTTGTTTGATTCTCACATCTCCTCCTACTGACTCTGATCCTCCTGTCTCCCTCTTATAAGGACCTTATGGTACCTGGACGATCCAGAATAACTGCCCTATCTCAAGATCCTTAATGTAATCACTTCTGCAAAATTCTTTAAACATGTTAAGGTAACATATTCACAAGTTCAGGGTAGTAGAACAATAGACATTGGTGGGCGTTGGTGGGGCGGGGGGGATGTGGAGAAGGCCGAGAGGGATGCACAGAAGTTATTGCAAAAGTCCAGGTGCTAGTACACTTGGAATCAGATTAGGGTAAACGATAGGTCCTCAATTAAGTTTATTTTGTTCAACATCGTTTCATTACAATGTTGATGACATTCCCTGGGAACTTAACTCTTGTTTATGTAAACTAGCCTGTGCTAAAATTGTTTTCATTACAGGTCATTTTGCTTAAAGTCGAAGAACCTACAAACAACCTTAAGTGAAGACACTGTAGAGTCAACAGGACTGATGTTCAATTGGTTATAAACATTAAGAGGGAAAGAGAAATCAGGGCTGTCTCAGGTTTTTTTATCTGAGCAAAATAAAAAACCTGGATGGATGGTGGTGCCATTTGCTAGGATAAGAAAGACTTAGGAAATAAAAAGTTTTTGCGTTTGTTTTCACGAGGAATAAAAAAAAAGCCTTGATATTCCACCCTTTGACTTACAACTATAATGACAATTGAGAGGGAGGCAAGAGTGGGAGGGGGATGAAGAATTAATTAGAAGGGGTTCAATGGCTGCAAGTCTAGTCCCCTTGTCTTTGTACTGGAAGGGCTCATCACCAGTTTCATTGAGAAGACCCATGCAGATGAGGGCTTCTGTCACCCTGAAAAGGGGGTGCTTATTTCCAGAGTAACCCTTCTCCTCCTGGCCTACAGTCCGGGGAATATAGATACCAGTGCTATAGTGGCTACACCAGCAAAAAATTAGTTGATGTTAGAGATTTCCTTGAATCCAGTTAGGTTCCAGGCATTGTCCCGGCCCCCCTTGGGATCATAGGCTCCGATGAGGTACCGGTGTTGCTTGCTCAGCCTCTGGAAGGACTCCTCAATGTACTTCAGACCACTTTCCTCTCGCATGACCTTGCTGCTGAAGTTGGTATGGCTGTCCACACCGTTCCAGTTCCCAGGAATGGGATTAGGATCAAAGGTTGCTATCACTCCAAATCTTCACGTGCTTAGTGCAAGATGAAATGGGCCATCGAGATGATATCCCATCACAGAGTCCTATCTGGAATTCCCACTGGGTGGGCATGACCTCAGCATTTGGCCCTTTGGTCTTGATGCCAGCGTATGAGCAGGCTGGGGAGTGAACCTCCACGATATCCCTGCAATAGGCTCTGTCTGCTCCCGCACCGCAGTAGTATGGTCCTTGGGGCCCAAGGAAGCCAAAGGGTGAAGAGTATATTCCTGCTTCATTCCAAACCAGCAGTGCTGATTACTCACTATGTTAATTGTCCCTTTACAGTTGTGCCTTAAACTGGTCTCTACAGGCTTTCATTTGTACTTGAAGACTTCACAGAACACCAACTTGTTGGGATCCTTGTGGAAAGGATCCTGGAACATGGCAGCGGGGACAAGATACATATCACTGTTGGAGTCTTCAGATTGTAAAGTACTAGAGCCATCAAAATTCCACCCAGGCAACTCTTCTATACACGTGGGCTCACTGTCCAAGGTCAGGGTCTTGCATCGCAGTCCTTCTCCAGTATTATCAGTCCAGATATACATAGCTTGGACTTCATTACCTGGAGGCAGGTACATGTACACCGCTTGGATGCCTTTGCTCAAGTGGGAACTCACTGAGATGGAAGAGGTTTTAGGGGACAAGTAGGCGGCACGTAGGTAGGTCATGAGAATGAGGTGTGGGGAGAAGAGAGGAGCCTGGAGGTGCTGCTCAGATGTTCAATTCTTCTCCCAACCTCGGCTCTGCCAGGAAGTAAAAAATTTTGTAAAGAAGTTTTTGTTTTGGTCAAGTAATATCTGAGCTGCCTATGACATGTGTAAGTGGAACTATCAAGTAAGCAGCTGAATATACAAGTTTGGAACTCCGTGGTGCGGTAAACACTATAAAAAATTTGGAGAGTCATCTTCATATGCCACAGGACTAGCACAGACTGGAACAGTCTGGTGAAAACCCCTCCTTTGAGGCTACCAGCACAGGACCACTCTGCCATGACCACCATGATGAATAATCTCTAAGGAGCTATAGGCCTTGGAATTTCTAGTTCAGAAGTCAGAGCTCTTGTTAGGAGTCCCAGATTGGCCAACATCTAAGTCCTGCGGGCAGATAGAGGATAACCCCTCTGCCCCTTTTATTTTCTTTGCCTTTCATCAAGAAGCACACAATGGGAGATTACAAATAGCTTCAGATCCTGGAGAACCAAAACCCAGCAGAGGTCTGCTACAAAAGGTCATCAGCTTAGGATGAGAAATAGGCAGAGGGAGCTGAATATTTGAAAGAAACCATAAAATCATCAGAGAGTAAACATATTCGAGATGTGTTATCAGATTGCCAGAGAACATCAGAGCCCGCTTGCTATTCACGGTCATGAATTTAAGTGGAACCCGTTGCAGTACTTGTGGGACCTAAGGGCTGGCCTAAATGATGATCATTTGGCTCTGGGTTTCTATCATTCTTTGAACATTGAGTGTTCTTTGAAGCCATGGGGTTGGTGCTGGGAGCACCAGAGTAAAGGAAATGGCTCTACCCTAGCAGAGAACAGACCTTATAGGCCATGATTCATCTGGAGCTTCATCAGGAGTAGCCATCAATTGGACACATTTCTGCTTTCCATAGCCTCAGTCAGACCTCAATTCTATTCAAGAATTAACAATTATGCTGGTCCCTGGGTGACATCTCAAGACCATCCAAGACAGAATAAACAACTCTAGTAATAGAAATATCCAAGTTTGCCAGTTTTAGCATCATACTTGGCCCAGGACAATTCAAGTATTGACAGAGTATTTGGGGGGCTCTATTTTTCTGTGGGGAGTGATTAAGAACACCTGCTCTAAAGTCAGTGATCTGGTTTCAGATCCCACCTCTGCTACTTATTAATTATACTAGAGGCCTAGTACATGAAACTCTGCACCTGGGGGGTGTCCTTTAGCCCACCCTGCACCCTCTTGAAGTCCAGAAGCCCTTGGGGGATGTCCCACTGCCCCAGAGGCGGGAGAGGCTCCCACCACCGCCACTGCATTTGCCAGCTATGAACCCAGCTTCTGGCTGAGCGGTACTCATGCTGTGGGAGCGCACTGAGCACAAGGAGACAGCTTCTGCTTTTAGCATTTACCCCCTGGTGGTCAGTGCACATCATAGCTACCGGTCATTCTGCCATTGCATTGATTTGTATGTTAGCCTTTTATTTTATAGGATGACCTTAGACAGCTTCTGAAGGTTTAAATCTCTTTACCAGCAAAATGGCAATAATACCTCACAGATGTTATAATGATTTTATAAAATGCTATAACTGAGACTCTTAGGCATGCTCTAATATGGTAAATATGGATACTTACGTTTAAATAATTAAAATTAAATAAAAGAAAAAATTTAATTCTTTAGTCTTATTAGCCACATTTCAGAAATTCAGTAACCACATATATCTTGGCTAATATAGAAATAGAGTATTTCTGTCATCACAGATTCTACTGGACAGTGCTACTGTGGATACCATAGCATTGGGGCTGGCACATAATGAATTCCCAATAAGCAGTGTTATCATTTATGGAACAGCCACCTTCTGTCATTTGGATACCACCTTCTTTTTTCCTTTTTAAAAAATATTTTTATTTATTTTAATGAGAGAAAAGTAGAGAGATAGATAGAAACATCAATTGACTGCCTCCTGCATACCTCTTACTGGGAATTGAGCCTGTAACCCCCACACATGCCCAGTTGGGGAATCAGAACTGTGACCTCCTAGTTCATAGGTCATTGCTCAACCACCGAACCACACTGGCTGGGCAAAGATATTATTTTCTTGATTTTTGCTAATCTAATACCACCTGTATTATTACTTAATACTTTTCTTCAAGTTGACTCATTGTACACTTAAACAAGTTTATATAATATCATTATCATAAATGAAAAAACAGCATTTGTCATAAGAAGGAACATAAAAATCAGTACTATGAAATAAAATAATGTAGCTAAATTTTAAGTTTTTAAGTTTAAAAAGTTAAAAACAATGAAAAAAGCAATAATGAAGCAAGTCGATTTTTTAAAATAGAGATCCAAAAAGAAATTCCACAATGAGGAAGACAATGAATTGTGAATGATCAGTCAGGAATAAAGACAGCTCAGTGAACAGTTAAATTGAGAGTCTATGTTAAAAAGACATGGTTAAATTTTGTCAAAAACACAAAATGCTGCCTTGCAATTAGGTTGGTGGAACAGAGGAGTATGTAAGGCAGGAAGCTAGGTCATAGTCTCCCAAGTTACATGGACCATCTTCTCCTGCACTCACCCTAAGAGAACTGGGAAATGAAAATATCTCCCA
The DNA here is from genome assembly GCA_004026805.1 of Lasiurus borealis. NCBI lineage: Eukaryota > Metazoa > Chordata > Mammalia > Chiroptera > Vespertilionidae > Lasiurus > Lasiurus borealis. The sequence goes on from PVJN01017724.1 coordinate 25,599, forward strand.
GCCAAAACCAGTTTGACTCAGTGAATAGAGCGTCAGCCTGCGGACTGAAAGGTCCCAGGTTCGATTCCGGTCAAGGGCATGTACCTTGGTTATGTGCACATCCCCAGTAGGGGGCGTGCAAGAGGCAGCTGATCCATGTCTCTCTCATCAATGTTTCTAACTCTCTATCCCTCTCCCTTCCTCTCTGTAAAAAAAAATCAATAAAATATATTTTTTAAAAATCACTACTGTCAAAATTATTTAAGAAAGAAAGAAAGGAAGGAAGGAAAGAAGGAAGGAAGGAAGGAAGGAAGGAAGGAAGGAAGGAAGGAAGGAAGGAAGAAAGGAAGGAAGAAAGAAAGAAAATATCTCCAAATCCCCTCCCACTCACTTCCTGGGGCCTTCCGCAAAGGCCTAGGCAGCAGAGGACTCCTGCGCGCACTTGCCCCGCCTTAGCTGCCTCCCCAAGTGCGGGGCTGCTGCAGGCTGACCCGGGAGGAGAGAACACCCCATACTCCTCAGTGGCCTGGGGTTTAAGGGCCTGGAGAAGAGTCCGCTTGTATCACCTAAGATCATCTCTCCAGAATGCTGTGGTCATACGTGTCCCTTCCTTAGGCTGAGTACGATTGAATTTATTAGGTTTTCATTAGGGCTAGGGTTTGAATTAGGTTCAAAGGTCTTATTTAGATGTGGGTTTATTAACTTTCAGCTGTGGTTACCCGAATGCAATTAAGCTCTACAGTGTCTGGACTCTAGTGATGGTTATAAACACAGATGCCGCCTGGCTGCCTGGGTTTGAATAACAACAGCTCTACCGCTTCTTGCCTAGGTGACTGGAGGCAAATTACATGGCCTCTATTGAGAGGTCACTTTTTTAAAAAGGTGAAATAACTCATATTTAAAATCTATTTACTTTATAATTAATCAGGGAACCAGAGAGATGTTACAATTCATTCAAGGTGAATCCAAAGAACAGACCATTTATAGATGAGGAGTATTGCAATGAGTTTATAAATGGAAGCAAAATTGAATTTCTCATAAGGGAGAAAGATTGAAAGGAATCATTTGCATATGCATAGACTGAACTGCCATTCGGTCTCTCCAACCTAGTTTAAAGGTCATGAAAAGATATAATCAGATGGCACCGAAGAGTATGCTCCATACATGGTTTTTCACTGGAAACACCCGCTAATTTTTTTTATTCCAAATTTACTTAAATCTTTCACGTTTTAGTTCCTTCATCTATAAAATGGGGACATAATTCAAGTTCCCCCCTCACTGTGAACTGGGGAGAGGTAAGTGAGTCCCTTACTGTTCCCTTTTCTATTTGTCAAGGTGGATTTGTTCTACAGAAGCAGGTCACGATGTTAACGAGCACGGATTAGTGCCCACCTTGCCAGATGCTGTGCTGGTTTCCAGTTTCACTCCGAGGGGCACCACAGGTTCTGAACTGCCTCGCTGCAGGCCCAGTGTGCTGACGTCAGGGTCAGCTCAGGATGCAGGAAGGGAGGGAGGGTGTCACTGCTACATAGAAGGGAATGACATTGGCAGACCCCCTGAGTCTGTGGGAAGTGGTTAGCTCTGGTGGCCGCATCCTAGGGAAGGCCACAGGTGAGGCCGGAGGGAATTGAGGGTGTGTCCTAGACATCTGGGTGCTCAGTGTGAGAGAATAACCCCCCTGTAACCATGGCAACACACCCCTTAAGCTGAATCCACCCAGACACTCTGAACTAACAATTCCCTTATTCTCTATATCAGTCAGTCAATCCACAAGTGTTCACTGTGTATCTTCTTGGGAGATGCAGGGCTCCAGGGACTTCTGCTTCCCACGCCCCCACGATGAACTCCCAGGTTTGGATCCCAGCCCTAGTACCCTGGAGAGAGCACTGGACTAGGAGTCAGGGAGGTCTGGGATTGCCTTTTGTCCCTTACTTTGAGCTTGGTACTTACCTGCAGTTTCCTCTGCATAGTACCTACCCCGAAGGGTTGTTTTCAGGTTTCAGTGAGATGATCTATGTAAAGGGCCCACAGTAAGCACCAAATAAATGTATGTCTTTTATGTGTCAACATTATATTAAGGACTTAGACCAGATTGCTAAAATTACTTCCACTTGCAAACTTCTGAGAGCTACTGCTTCTCAGCCCCTCGCCCCTTCTGGAGGCCCTAGGGAAGTTTCTGGAGCTCACGAGTGTCAGTGGTTAGCCCTGGCCTTCCCTTTGCTCACAGAAAAATAAGGAAGTAGGCAATACCACCATGTCCTCTCTCTCTCCAGGCGGGCATCTCAGAGGCGGGCGCGCCCGGCCGAGCCCTGGCTGCAGCGCTCCCGAGGGCCGGCAGGGGGCGCCCTGACCTCGCCGGACAAGCGCAGCTGAGAGCCGCCCGTTCTCCCAGATCCTTTGTCCATACCAATATCCAAGATGCTGTTCATTATTTCTCAAAGGCACTTCTGCTGTGCCTAGAAGTTTCTGCGTAACGGATGTCATCATTCATTCAATCATTAAACGAGGACTTAAACAAGCACCCACCGGTGCCAGGCGCAGTGCTCTAGGTGTGGGGTCACAGGAAGCTGACCAAGATCTGCATTAGGGGAGGAACTGTTGTTGTTTTCTTTGTTTTTGGTTTTTTTCTCAGATAATAATAGGTCGAGCATATATATTTTTTAAATATATTTTATTGATTTTCTACAGAGAGGAAGGGAGAGAGATAGAGAGCCAGAAACATCAGTGTGCGAGAAACACCAATCAACTGCCTCGCTTGTATTTTTAAGAATTTACTAAGTGCCAGGGTCACTTCTAGTGCTTTGAATATCTTCTTTCTTGAAGCCTCATAATAGTCGAGTGCGGGGAATGTTGTTTATGTCCATTTTCTGGCCAGAGACATTGAGGCCCCAGAGGTGAAACATCGTGCCTGCGGCCACACAGTCAGTAAGGGGTGGAGTGGAGATCAGAACCCGGGTTCACCACGTTAGAGCCAGCTCCATGCTGCACTGCCTCTGCGCCTGGAGCGGAGCAGCAGATGAGCACAGCCTGACAGAGCTGAGGGCCTGTCCCGTGTCGGAGGCCGTGCAGGAGGAGGTGGGAAGTCGGGAAAGAGGCCTCGGCAGAGCAGAAAAACAGGGGAGTCCACTCTCCACCGCTCATCTTTCTCTCCCTCCCTCTCTGGTACGGAACCACACCCAAGCCCCTGCCCACCGCCATCCCAGCCACTCCCACCACCGCACAGGTTTTCCTGCCTCCTAGGTCCTTAGTCCTTGGATTCTAGGTCCCCCACCTTCTGGCTGGGTCTCTGAAGGAAAGGCACTTCTTCAATCCCTATGAGCCTCCATTTCCTCAACTGGAAGCTAGGAGCGTCTCCTCACACTGCTGTGGGTTGTTATAAGTGAGAAAGCATGGTGCCAGGCCAGGTTTCATGGTTATTCTCCCCTCCTCCTCAAGCCCTGAGTACAAATATTCCATCCTCCAAAACCCCCTCGTCTCCACCCCCACCAAACCCCAGCTCACTGACCTCAGCTCGCTGAGCAGAGCAACCCATCTGGGAGCCAAACCATGCTAATATGCTCATGACAAATGGCTACATATGTCACACACACGCTCCATTGTGGGGGGCAACTCAGGCAGTATTAAACAAAGAAAGGACTCTGAAGGTGGGCTTTGGGGAGGTTAAGAGGAGTTCTCGGTGCCCCACAGACTGCACCTCATAATATATACAGAGGTCAGTGTGCACAGAACCGGGCTGTGGCACTCATGAAACACCTGGGATCTTTGACGGGTCTTCCCCTGAGGTGATTTTCTTCCTTGCTGAGCCTCGGGAGGAGGAGGGTCACCACACCCCGTATTGTGTGAGGGAAGCTAAGACCAAGAAAAGCAAGCGTGGCTGCTGCTCAAACTGTCTCCCTGGGGCTGGAGGTCTGGGGCATGAAGGACTCTGCGCCCAACAACAACGAAAAAGAAGTCTGTCCTCTTCCTGACTGCCTCCCCCCACTTCCATGGGTAGTGAGTGGAGGAGGGGGCCCTTTATTCATGATGACCAGGGGTCCCAAAATTTTAAATCTCCTGCCTGGAAGTCGAGGACAGGAAATTATGAAGCCAGCGTTTCTGTACGAATTACCCAGGTGTCCCAACTCCCAAAAGTAACAGATGCTGTTCATCTCTTGGCCTCTGTCATCATTCATTCTTCGTTGTCCGAGGAAGCCACGCCACGGCTCTGCGAGACCAGCAGATGTCGAGTTACGCAGGGAACCTAGACAGACACAATGAACAGATTCCCGTCAGATCGGAGCCAAGTCCTGGCAACAACATCCATGAATCACTGACTTCAGTGAGTCACAACATGAAGCTGCAAGAAGCCTCCGAGACCTTTACAGTCCAAGCCCTTCCCGTCTGGTCCCTGACAAGTAAGAAACCCGAGTGAGACCCAAGAGGGAAAGTGACGTGCCCAGGATCAGGAGCGTGGTCGTGGCAGAGTAAAGGCTGGAAGCCCGAGGGTGGGAGGGAAAGCATAGGCCCCTCCTGATGAGCCTCGGGCAGCTCGGGCTCTCCGAGCAGGTCGGCTCTGTGCTAGCCCCTGCCCTCCCCTGGGAAGGAAAGGGCCTGGGGTCTATCCTCACTCCCCAGGCGCCCGGACTCACATTAGAAGACATAGTAGGCAGCTTCCTGCTTGGCCCTCATCCAAGGCCATTTCACAATAGGGGGAGGAGCGCCGGGCAGAGAGTCAGGGTGACTGCTCACTCCACCCCCACCCAGACCCTCTCAGACCCCCCTACCCCCCCCCCCGTTCCCCCGCAAGAGAATTAGCCATGCCCCACCTGAGGTTGGGGGCAGAGGAGAGAGCAAGGCTGGAGCGCCCCTGCTGAGAGTGCTCTGTGAGTGGTGCCGTGGAGTGGACCTAGGGGAAGCCTGGCAAGTGCCCACCACCCTTCCCTGTCCCCTGCCCCCCACCTGCAAGCACTCACACTGAGGAGCCCTTTGTAGGACAAGGGCTGGTCCATGCAGGTCAGCCCTACCGAACTCACTATTAGAGGGGACCTGGGAGCAAGCTTGGAGAGGGGCAGGCCTTGGTGAGCTTCCTGAAATGAGACAACGTGACTGCCAGGCAGAATATTCTGGGGAGGGAAGCCCCTGTTGTCCTCCTCCTCCCGGCCTGGCCTGACCTGACTGACACTCAGGCAGGAACTAAGACAGAGGCACTGGGACATTCGCTGAGGTTTTATTTTCCCCCACAGTGGGGTCAGCTCTAAGCTCAGCTCTGTAAGGGATCTTCTTTGAAGTAGGAGGTAGTGGTTAGGGGCCCAATTTTTCCTGTCATAAAGTCTCCCAGAGAAGACAAAGCAAACCCAGGCAAAATGTCAAACCACAACACAAGGCAGAGTGACACCGGGGCCCTCGTTCTCTGCAGACCAGGCTGAGGGGCGCTCAGCTCTGCAGAGCTGGTGGGAAAGGCCTTCCAGGCAGGGAAGGGAAGATGGGCAGCATGAACAGGCGCTTGCAGGGGACAGGACCCTGCTTGCACAGCATGAGGCTGGGAATGTGCCTGGTTGGTCCTCCGCTCTCCTTAACTTGGTCTCCCCATTTCTATGGGAAGCCACTGGCCTGCTGAGGCAGGTGACTGTGTGGAGAGCGAGGCGTGGGGCAAAGAGTTGCCAGGGGCTCGGCGCCTGGGCGGAGAAGCCCTCTCTGACAACAGGAAGCAGCTGCAGCAGGCCCCAGGGCGCGGAGGGTGTCTGTCCCTCTCCTACCCTGTCTGCAGCCCCTGCAGAACAAACTGTTCTTCAAGGAGCTCTGGGGACAAAAGGCCCACACCTGCTCCCCAGGTCGCTTTGGAGAAGCCCCCATCAGCTCAGGCAGGGAGCCCAGCAGAGCCAGGACAAGGCTCAGCAGCTTCCCAAGGCTCAGCCCGGCCTCCTCCTCCTTCCCTGAGCCTGCTGCAGCTCATGGAGTTGTGAAACACAAAACAAGAGCTTTCTTGCGGGGTGTGGGGGTACAACAGGGACTGATCTTTCATGAAGACCTCATCCCTGGTCCCAAACTCTGAACTGAGTGGCAATGCTAAGTGGTTTTTGCCCAAACTGCACTGGAGTAGAAGCCAAAGCCCGGAGTTCTCATCTTAATCCTGCCACTAAAAGGCTGTGTGACCGTGAACAAGTCATCGCCCATTGTTGGTCTTCGGTCTCCTCCAATGGGGAGTTAGAATTGATAAGCTCGAAGGTGCCTTCCAGTTAAAAATGTGAATCGAGTGCCGTGGGGTAGCTTTGAGGTTGCTAAAGTGACTCTCGGGGGCTGGGGTATTTGGGAGAGAAATTAGGATGAGAATCTGACCAAGGTTTAGATAAAATGGAATTAGATTCAATTTAGGACCTGAGATGGGTTTTGTTTCCCCAGACCCCCATGATAACTGAGAACACCTCAAGGAAGAGATAATTTTAGGAAAGAAGATTCCCCAAGAATTGTTGAAAAGCTAGAATCCTCCCAGATACTTTAAGGTCATTCCTCAGTCGCAATCCCCGTCCCCAATTTGGAATGAATTAGGAAAAGGGACTTGCTTGAAGGCAGAGAGCCGGGTGTCATAATGCCAGGAATGAAAGATCCCATCCTTCATTATGTTCTTCCTCACTGCTTCTTAAAATTCCTTCAGCTGGGGACCAAGCCTTGCATGCCACAGCTACAGCTAAAACCATACACAACCATTTAAATTCTATCTTTCTAGGACCCAGGATTTGCTGCGAGAGGCTTTAAGTGGGGGTGAGGCTGGAAGAGGCAGGGAAGGTGGGGTTCCAAATATCACAGGAACCAGGCTTTTTCTGAGGTCAGATCTAGGCCAGGCAGCTCAGACCCATTCCCTGTGGGTGGTGATATGGCAGAAGGCCGTGGGCATCATAAATGCCTGCTGGTTCACTTTCTGAAACCCCCTACGTTTGTCTCCCAGGCCAGCAGTCCTCGGGCGGAGGAGCCCAGTTTAACTCCTGAGTCTACTACCTACTCACCTTCCAGTTAGGTGGGGAGAGGCCGGGCCTCCCACCAGATTACCCACGTGGCTTAGGTGAAATAGACTCTGTCTGAACTGATTAAAAAGGAGCCACAGCGCTAGGCTCTTGGAGACAGCGGTAGTACCAGGTGGAGTGTGAGGCCTGGAAGGGAGTGTGAGAATAAGGAGGAGAGGGGAAAGGGCCAACCTCCGTTGGCTTTCAGTCTACAGGGTTGCACGCTGCCAAGACCATTGTTGGCAAAAAAAACTAAGGGAGAGGAGGAACTGGCCAGACCAAGCCTATGTGTGCCGCTTCTCAACTGCAGCTGAGAGCATACAGACGTGGGCTTGGCATGTTCCCATGTGTGTGTGTGTGTGTGTGTGTGTGTGTGTAGGCAAACATGCACAGCAAGAGGGAGTGTGCGTTCGCTGGCCTGAGTGAGCCCTGGCAGTCACCGTAGAGAAGATGCCAAAACTCTGTATTTACCATCAAGGTCAATGGTGCCGGGAGATGCAGAGCCAGAGCCCACCTCCCACCCTTGCCCATCCCAAGACTCTGCTTCTCCCAGCACACAGGGGGAGGGGTGGGAGGTCTGCAGGCGAGGCTTCACCTTCAAGGAGTACTCAGCGGCCAGGGCCTTCCCCACTCCCAGGCAGCCTTCTCCTTCTGCCGGTCCAGGTGCCTGAATAAGCAGCTCCTTTGCACCCTCAAGCACTTCGTTCCTTCCCTCAAATCAGATGCTGTCTGGCAGGAAGGGAAGATTCAAGCAGACAAGGAAAAGTTTCAAACCAGCTCGCCTAGCCCTGGTGGGTTGCTCAGGGGTTAGAGCGTTAGCTCTGGGACTGAAGGGTCTCCGGTTCGATTCCTGGTCAAGGATACATACCTGAGTTTACAGTTCAATCCTTAGCCTCGGTCGGGGCAACAATCAATGTTTCTTTCTCTCTCCACCTCCTCCCTCCCTTCCACTCTGTCTAAAAATCAATGGGAAAAATAATTGATAGATCCTCCCTTCCCCCAGCTGGTGGGTGGAGTATGATGTAACCTGCATTTGCACGGAGCCATCCCCAAGATATCAAACCACCAATCAGCAGAAGCTCTGGGATACCCTTCTGGCATATCTCTCTCTCTCTCTCTCTCTCTCTCTCTCTCTCTCTCTCTCTCTCTCTCTCTCTCTCTCTCTTTCTCTCTCTCTCTGCCTTTCCAACTGTTTACTGATGAGAAACAGGGAATAACTATGGGGGTCTTCACCTAGCCCCTACTGCTAGCCTTCACCCCCGTAGCCTACCTGTCCAGACAGCTTGATCACACAGTTGGGGGATGGCAGCCCTGTCTCGGGGCTCTGGCTGCAGCTGCCTCTCTCACCAAGGGGGCCCAGAAGATCTGCCTCCAGCAACCCTTACAGGTCTTCTCCGCCCATCCTTATCTCTCCTACCCCTCTCGAATGCAGGAACTCCATCTCCTGTTCCTCGAGAATCCTGACATCTCCCTGACACAGTCCCCAGCCCTGAATCCTGCCATTCTCCTTCCTGCTGCCTCCACCCACTCCTGCCACAGGTCGTCGAGGCCCTCACTCAACCTCAGTCTGGACTCTCAGATTTTCTTCTCTCTAATCCTGACTTAACTAAACTGCACATACCCTACCGCCCACATCAATCAACGAGAAGATCGAAAGGATCAACGGCTTCCTTAAAGACCATCTAACGAAACTCTTTCTAGAAATTCGCAGCTTCTGGTAGACCTCCTGCCCATGGCCCTGACCGGAATCCGAGCTACACCAAGGAGCCCCACCTTCTTAAGCCCTTTTGAACTCCTTTATGGGAGACCCTTCTTGCTCAACCATCGTCTCCCTGCTGACCCCTCTCCTGGCTAAACCTGCCCTTACTCAGGCAACTGCTCTGGGAACACGCTGGCAGGTTTCTGCCCAGACCAAACCAGCCAACCAAGATTCCCGAGGACCAGCCCTCCAGCTGGGGGGACTCATTCCTCCTTGAGAACCTTATCTCCAGGTTGTATTTCAGCTCCAGGCCCAGAAAAGGAGCAAAATCAGAAAAGTGACGCTGTGGCAGCCTCAGGACCAGCTTTTACCTCCCAAGTGACTCAACAGGATCGCTCATGAGACCAACCAATCCCTTGGGGAAACCATGCTGCTGCACCCTGGTTCGGCACGGAAAACACTCTCTGTTTTTCCGCTCACTTATCCCAAGGCTCCTCCCATGATTAGACCCACTGGTATCTAGTCCTTCAATCTTGCTCTTTGGCCCTTGTCTCATGTGCTGTTTCACTAGTTTTTTGCAGAACAGAATGCAGGCGTTCACCAACCAGAAGGTGGGAGAGACCTATCTGGCCTTGAATTCAGGACTTAGAGACACCTATGTCACCTGCATCCTTGAGATCCCGGGTAGATGCCCCTGACGAAACCTCCTCTCAGCAGGAAGTAGCTACGAAAAATGGACCTTCACCCCCTGACCTTGCCTGGACTCTCAATTTTTTTTTTTTTATCACCTAAAGCCTGGAATGATAGATCCTCCCTTCCCCCAACTGGTGGGCGGAGTATGACGTAACCTGAGTCTGCCCAGGGACATCCCTGAGACATTCAACCACCAATCAGCGCGTGTCAAGTGCCCTGTCCTCCCCCCCCCCCCCACTACCGCCCCTTCCCATTCCACCCTGGTCCCCATCCCTTCCTGTTCCTCCCCTCAAAAGGCATATTCACCGCTGCCGGTGTTGCTGTTCTCTCCCAGTGAGTCAGCCCTGCTGGGTCCTCCTCCTTCTCCTTTAATCCTGATTTTTCTCTCTCGCTCGTTAGTGCAGAATAAACTTCCTCTTTAACATGCCTTGGTCTCAGACTCCCGTTTCCTGTGCCTCAAACTTTACGATAACCTCAGGTGAGGATTAACAATCACAATAAAAAAAGCAGCACCTCTAGTATCATTTTGTGAAAGAGCTGGATTTGAAGGAAAGAAAGGATTTGGGAAAACTGAGACTAGTGGACCAGTGTTCATGGAAGAGGAGAAGACATTGCAGGCAGAAAAAGAGGTTAAGTGTGTCATTTATAGAAAAGATTATAAGGAACACTTTTGGTTTTACTGACATATCTCTGACACCAGCAGAGTCAGATCAATGGAATTGCCCTGCAGTTAGCACCCCGAGTTAGCATCAGATCCCACAAATTAAAGGACAAAGACCTCAAGGAGACTGCCCTTACTTCCAATGCCAGGCCACCCACACTTCTATCTGACTTGGCTCCCACTACCCCCCTTCAGGTTCGATAATTTGCTAGAATGACTCTCAGAACTCACTGAAAGTGCTGTGTTTACAACTAGAGTGTCATACACAATTCTGCAATAGCCAAGGGCAAGAGGCATAGAAGGAAGGGCTGGGGAGGGGCTGCCAAGCTTCCATGCCCTCTCCTCAAGAAATCAGATATGTCACCCTCACAGCACATCACGTGTTCACCAACCAGGAAGCTCTCTGAGTTTCAGTGCTGGCAATTGTTATGCGGACTTTCATTCCATAGGCATGATTGATGACATCGTTGACCATGTGATTGAACTCAGTTTCCAGGCTCCCTCCTCCCCTCAGAGGTTGGGAGGAGGGTTGAAATATCCAACCTTTTAATCACACCTTCCCACAGTCCTTTTGGGTGGCCTGCCCCTCACTTGAACTATTTTAAGGGCCCACCTGAATCATCTCATTAGCATAAACTCAGGTATGGTTTAACAGGGCTCTAGGGACATCATAGCTGGTTTGGCTTAGTGGATAGAGCATCAGCTTGCAGACTGAAGAGTCCCAAGTATGTTTCTGGTAAAGGGCACATACTTGGGTTACAGACTTAACCTCCAGTAGGGGGCAAGCAGGAAGCAGCCAGTCAATGATTCTCTCTCATCATTGATGTTTCTCTCTCCCTCCCCCCCTTCCTCTCTGAAATCAATAAAAATATATCTTAAAAATAATAATAAAGGGCTCTCTGGATAACAAAAGACAGTGCTAATACTTAGGGCAGCTCTGTGCCAGGAAAGGGGGACAAAGATACTGCAGCAAAGACCGGGAAGCTGAGGATGGAAAGGTAGGATGGGACAAATTTATAAGGTTAGAAATTGATGGATAAGAGGAGAATGAATCACTGGCTCCCTTCTAAACACAGAGGAAAAGCAGTAGAGACAACGCCCTCACTTTAGCATCTTGGTAGAATCTCTCACCCTTTTTAGTGTTTAATTTCCTCCCAGGTGTTTCAACCAGAAGGAGGAGTCATGCCCCAGTCTCTGCTTTGGCACCAAGGCCCCCAGGACTTAGGTCCACCTTCCCCCAAATCAGCCTATTGACATCCCCACAGTTCAAATGCCATCTCCTTCCAGAAGCCTTCCCTGATTACCCCAGTGAGGAGTGACCCTTCTCTAAACTCCAAAAGCCCTTTGGGTCAGTCAGTCCCTTGCTGCCCAATACTGTGACTCATATGCTTATATTCCCAATTTGATCACAAGCACTTTGCCTTTCCTCATCCTGCTCCACTCAAAACAACCAGCACTGTGTGTTTTGTATAACATCTGTGAGCTCTCTGCAGACATCCATTACTATCACTGTCCTCTTCTCTGTCCTTGAGAAGTTGGCGCCTTCCCTCAGCAGGGCACGCCCCTCCCTGTCTCTCTGAATAGAGTGTGAATGTCTCTCTCTTTGAAGAGTGTGACTGTCTCTCTTTTGAATAGAGTGCAAATGTCTACTCCACTAGACTGATCCTCCAGGGCAAGGACACGTGTCTCCTACATTCCAAGCCTGCGCACAGCCTGACAGATAGTGGGTGCTCAGACATGTGCGCAGAATGAACTGAACTCAGTTCCTCCTAGAGACTGTTAACCTTTCTCACATTGATCAAGAGAGGAGAGGATGAGTTATACTGGGAGGGAGGGGGCAGCTAAAACAAGGGCAACGCTGGCCTTTCCCACAGGATCCTGGGCCTCTCGGTCCTCTTGCCAGAAGACTGCAATTGGTGGTACGCCACCAGCAGGCAGGTGGACGGCAGGGTGAGAAGCCAGACCAGCGCAGGCAGACTGGCCAGCAGATGGGCAGCATTAGCGCCACAGTCAGCCCTGGGGACAGGCATCGCTGAAAGGAGCCTTTTGGGAGCTGTGTGAAAGCTTTCCCCTTGAATGGCTTCCAGCCCCTTTGACAACCCCAGAGCAGTGTCCAAACCATAGTTTACTTGCCACTAATGGTTACCACTTGGCGGAGTGGGAACAGGTCTGCTCAGCCACCAGCTCCTCCAGAGGCCGAGGCCGGTCCTGGTCTAATGCTGCCTGAGGCGGTTCCCTGGGGGTGGAGGTGAGTGCCACAGCTGAGGACGAGGCTCCCCTCCACCTCCCTGCAGGCAGGATCCCATGACATGGACTCGCTCAGGGGAACCGGAACCAGACATGAAAAGGGACATGATGCCCAAGGCTTCTCAGCGGCCTCCGAAGCTGGCCCAGTCAGTGACGGTGCCTGGGTCTCTTTCTGCGGGCTTCAGGGCCTCTCGGGCAGGGGTTTGTCGCTCCCGGGAGCACAAGTTCTTTGACTTTTCTGTGGCCAGGTACACACCCCATCCTCCCCAGAGTGGTGCCCGGCATCATGGGGAAGACACAGTTTGGGAATGGAAGAAATGGAGACTTGCTCCTAAGAAACAGTTAATCCTCTCCCCTTCCCCCAGGCCTCTTGCACCTGCAGGCTGCGGTGTGTGGTTTCCCACAGCTGCAGCTGGCTCTGCAGCAGCCCCCTCCCTTGGAGGGAACCTGAGAGGCACCGTGGCCTGAGGCCCCTGGGAGGGGCTCCTTACCCTGGGTCCAGCTGCTGGGGGTGGCATGAGCGGGTCTTGCTGCCCTCTGACCTGGGCCTGCCACGAGGAGTGCTCCAGTCCTGGGAGGGGTCTGCTGGGCTTCCTGCTAAAGCTGAAGGCAGAGATTCCAGTTTGGAAGGTGGCCAGAGACCCCCTCCACAGGGCCTCTCAGCCCCTCCTTTGCTCCAACTTCAACTGGCTTCTGGAAGAAGGATGGCCTCTAGAGTGTGGGCTTGCCATGGCCCCGGGGGAGGGGAGGAGCGGAGCTCCTGCAGGACAGGGTGAGCTGAGTGTGAGAAGTGAGTGGGAAGGACAGGAAGGAACAGGAGGAAGTGAGATTTGGCAGGCCAGGCCTCTGTTGGTCAAGACAATCTTGAACCCACGATGCTGGGACTCTGGTAGGCTCTGTTCTCTGTCTGGCCTAGAAAAGGGTAGGTTGTCACAGAGTCTGGGCAGATTCCCAGTTGCCCTCTGGGCTAGATATATGTGCAGGAGAGACACCTCTGAACACTACTCATTATGAGGCAATCAAGAAAAAGTGTGGGAGCTTCCCTGTGGGACGTGTCCCAGGGAGGATTTAGCAGGGCCCCAAACTCAGCCCCTTGATAACAGCCTGCCCATTGCCCCACCTTTGGCCACTGAGCATGCGCTGAAATCCCAGGGGAACATGTGGTTGATGCTACATGGGGGGCTCCACCCCAGGTCACAGCCAAGCGTTGATCACTTGGGTCCAGAGCCAAAGCTTGGGAGATGGAGGGATGGGAAGGCAAGAATCTGACAGGCACCCGGTGGTGACAGGGCCCAGGGCTCTGGCTAATCTCACATCCAGCTCCAGGCAAATTGCTTCAATTCAACATTTTTCCCTGTGAGGCCTTATGGCCGGCCCTCTGCTCGGGACTTCGGGCCTCCAGTCTGCAGAAAAAGCCCAGCTCCCCTGGAGATAACTCCCTCACCGGGATAGGAAGAGGGAGGGCAATTTGGCAAAGAGGCTTGAAAGGAAACAGAGCTACCCATCTGCAGAAACCCCTGAGTCAAATGTGGGGAGGAGGAAGAGAGGGCTGAAGTAGAAGCTGCAATCCGGTCCTCCTTCCCTGGCCTCAGAAAGAGACAGCTGCAAGGTGGCAGCCAGGCCTGGAGGAGGTGAGGGTGCGTGCTAGGCGGGCACTGAGCAAGCTTCGGTTTTGGCTCTCGTTGTAACCTGACACTCTGAAAGGGGTATAACTGATGCCAACAGCCCTTGCCAATGTCAGGAGTCCACTGTGTACTCCAGACTTGTGCTTGGCCCGTTCTCAGCAGCGCCACGTGGCCATGAGCACAGAGTGTGCCTGGGAGTTGCTGTGCCCTCAGGTATACGGAGCCAAAGCCCTTCGAAAGGCCACTAAGCTGCTGAGAGAGGGGGCTGATGAGATGGCCCGGGGGAATCCCACCTTCACTGTCCAGTTTTGTTTTTGTTTTTGCTTTATTGCTGTTACACTATGTTCAGCGTTTACTCATTATGACTGTCCAGACCTCAGGTGTCAAGAAAATTCCCGGAAATCTGTTGGGATGCCACAGATATAGGGTACTGCCTTCTGATTTGTGACTTTAACATTGGCACTTTTCTCCTTGCTCACATTCATTCATTTTGACAATTTTAAATCAGTTTGGACTTTTTGCCAAGAATGAGCTGCTCCAATACTGAGTTGGGACTCTTTCTATTCATGCATTTGTTCCATTTTTCACTCAACAAATATTTAGTGAGTTCCTACTGTGTGCCATCCTCTGTGCTGATGTTGGGAATAAAACAAGGCCCATCCTTGGTCAGATGACAGGCCACACCCTAGATGTCATAGCCAACAACATAGAAGTTACTATCTGCACCCAACCATGATTACTGAGCACTTTCAATTTCTTGAAAGAAAGATCTTAGAGTCCTTAGAAGAGGAACA